>JAUMHN010006452.1:0-18062 GCA_032360265.1 Heliamphora ciliata | reverse complement strand
GTGGTAGGAGGAGACGAGCACCGGAGGCTGCTGACGCTAGTGTTGGAGGCGCTGGGGTTGGGGTGGTTGAGGTACCCTGGACTGTATCGGCCCTTATTGCCGGGTACCCTTTCGACATCCCGATCCCAGTTCCTCCCGCTCCAGAGTTTCGACCGGTATATACTATCGTTTGATCTTCTTTTCACTGTATTCTTTTCTGTCTTTCCTCTATTTAGATTGCTTAGCCCTTTATTTCTTTTGACAGGCAGATCAGGCCTGACTGGACCGCCTTATGCCGGTGGTGAGCGGCATGCAGACCCTGATTCGCCAGCAGGATGCTGCTCTTAGTGCAGCTGGGGATCCCTTTGTTCCTCTTCCAGTGAGTATCTTCCTCTTTGACCTTGTTGTTCTGTTCTGTACTGTACTTTTACTTTTGTTTCTTCTTACAGCCATCTGTAGCTGCCACCAACACAGCACTGCCGCCAGTTCCCGTTAAGCCTCCTACTTCTATTTTGGCTCCAGCCCGAGGTCGTGGGTCTCGTGCCTCATCCCGAGCCCGCTCCAGAGGATTTGTCTCTTCTGCAAGGAGTCGCTCCAGAGTTTTTTCTTCTTCTCCAGATGGCGGAGATGATAACGATGACTTTGAAAGACTCTTTGAGGATGTTAGCTCGGATGAGGCCAGTCCTTCTTCCCGTTGGGTCCACTCGAGGCGAGAGTGAGAGAGCTTGAGGGAGAGACACCCCCATCTTTCAGATACATTTTCATATATTTGGTTTTTTGGCCCTGCATGCCCCAGTTCAATACATTTCTATACATTTATTCTGGTTTACGGGCCTGCGTGCCCCAGCTTCATAGGTTATTGGGACCGGGTGCCCCGGTTTACATTTTGTCACTGTTGGGCCTTTGTGTCATTTACTGCTTAATATATATATGTTTGCATGGTTTATCTTTATTTACTGCTCAAACTGCATGATACAAGTCTCACAACTTTTCACGGATTACAAAGGCTGTAAAATATACACACCCGCCACTTTCTAACATGGCGGTCGCCACAATCCAATGTGGCAGTCGCCACATAACCCAAGGTACACATGGCTGCCGCTTGGTCAACAGAGTGACGTCACTGTACTGTGTACTTTCATTGCGGTGGACGCACACTCCGAGATAGCAGTCGCTACTTTGACTGTACTATTCTTTGAATTTTTAATTTTCCACCTTTTCATGCCTTATAAATACAGCTCTGGAGGCCCCATTTTATGTTACTCTCACTCAAATGGCTTCTTTCTACGGTCCCCTTTCCGCATGGATTGAAGAATTCTCCCACATTAGATGCCTAAACTTTGCCTCGATCGGGCTCAATGCCTTGTTTTCCCTGATGACCATAAAGGTTGATGGACCATTAGTGAAGGCTGCTGCTTAGTTATGGAACCTCAAACCCATGTTTTTCGTTTTGGCTTTGAGGAGCTATGACCCACTGTGGAGGAATTTGCTGCTATCCTGGACCTGACTCCATGAAGCTCCATTGTTGTTCCCATTTTCTTCCTTTTGACTCGACAGCAGGTGATGCAACTCTGTGGCTTGTCCAAGATGGAAGCTTCTCTTCTGACATTGGATGATTTCCTCGACATTCCATGGATCATTGAGAGGTTCCATCCTACTGGCGACCTTAGCGACCTAGACTTTCAGTTGTGGCGTCGTTATGCCCTTTGTTTTTGTCTTTTTGCCTAGTATCTTCTCGTTCCTTCTAACGGGCAAGTTAGCTACGCACTGGTTGACATCGCAGGTCAGATGTGGATAGGAAAGGACTTCATCCCGTTGGTTCTGGCTGAGACTTTGATTGGCTTGGACGCTATTCACCGTGGTGTGACTACCGCATTTGTCGGTAGTCCCTTGCTTCTTCAGGTAAACTCGACACCTTCCACACACCACCTTTGATAGTTGCCTCCCACTTGCCTTTTCCACGAGTCTTAATTTAATGATCAATTCATCCACCCTCGGGCTTTTATCGGGGACCTCCTGCTGCGTCCTCAAGGGGGTCTGTTTCATCCCAACTAAACTATGATAGGTGCATTGCTAAACCGTACCTAAAATTCTTGTACGCTCATATTTTGTCATATACTTTGATGTCCTCCAAGGTCGCCCTTTCAGCTCCCCGACTGGCCCCCTTCTACCCCTTTATCTAGTTCAGGCTCGGGCTCTAAGGGATCATCATCATATCCTCCGCCCATCTCGTAATCCTTGTTGACCATATGAGACCCCCCTTTCAACCTGTTTTATTTCTTTGCACAGCTTTTCTCTGATTTCTTTTTCTTACCCTTTTTGCAGATCTGGCTGATGGAGAATGTGAACCTCATGCAGAAACCTCCTACAGATAGGTACAGTGCTGCATCCCTCCTTTATCGCCCTTACTACCAGATATGTAGCACTGAGGCATCTTGGCGGTAGTACCTCTCCTCCCTGACGGGCCTAGACATCACTTAGCAGTGTTCCTGGTAGCGTATCCCTGTCATGACCCGACTACCATGGATCACCCAGGTGTTCTGCTATTGGCATGTGCCAGTCTACTTTCTATATCTTCATTGGATCATGCGGTAGTTTGGTCGCAGTTAGATCATCTTTCACAGTATCCAAGGCCGTTTATTTTTATCTGTACTGCAGGCCCCATTTCTAGCATTATATCAGGATGCCTGGCTGTCTCACTCACAGATGGAGATGCAAGAGCTGTAGTGTCCCGAGCTTTCTGCTGAGTATAGGACATTGCTGATGCGGGATAGGGAAAAGAGAGATAGAGAAGAAGGGAAACAAGCAACAAAGAAGAGAAAGATTTGAGGCATCCTACTTTGTTTTGAAGATTTCACAACTTTTTTTTTTATTTTGTAGAGTTTGGGACTTGCACGCCCACCTTTTCATTTCCAAAACCTTGTGATTTAGACTAAGTAATGAAAATCCCACTTTATGATAAAAAGGTCCAGAATTATCCAAAAAATTTTGGCTTTTGCAATTAAATGGTTTTATTATCAAAATTCAGAAATAAATTTGTATCGGTCTTATTTAGATTCAAAGATGGTTAAAAACAAAAAATGTGGTCTGACTTTTTAAAAGAAGCTGCCTACGTATCCCAAGAAAGTGGAATCAGGCCTTAACGTAGTTCGGGCTCGGTTTACTCTCGGGTATTGATACTCTCCTTTTGTGATGCCCTAACTTTTGCTAAGGTCGCCCTTTTGGATTTTCGGCCTTACAGGCTCCTCTAACTTTTGCTTGAGCCGCCTTTTCAATTTTCAACTCAGCGAGCTTTTATTTTATCTTTATTTTTACCTCAAGGATAGTACTTTTTGAGGTGGTCAAGGTTTATTGGAGTAGAGAACACATTTCCATCCTAATCCAAGATGATGACTGCACCACCGGTTATGATGGTTTTGATCAGAAACAATCCAGACCAGTTTGGCTTGAACTTTCCCCTTGGGTCGAAAATAGGAGCTCTGATTTAATTAAGAACCAGATCTCCTTCTCCGAGATCCCTATTCTTGACCTTCTTGTTGAAAACTCGAGCTAACCTCCTTTAGTACTCTTGTATGTGAAATAGAACTTGCAGCCTTCTTTCATCAAACAAAAGTAATTCTTCCATTTGGTTCCTCTACCATTCTCCCTATGAAATACTAGCCTCAGCCACTACTCTTAGTGAAGAAATTTTCACCTAAATGGGAAGTACAACTTGCATCCTATACACTAAAGAGTATGGCATAGTTCCTATTGAAGTTCTGATTGACGTTCTGTATTCCCAGAGTGCAAAGGGTAGATGTTTTAGCTAATCCTTATGCGAGCTGATCATCTTCTGCAAGATCTTCTTCACGTTCTTATTTGCTGCCTTAACTGCCCTATTGGTTTGCAACCGGTAAGGTGATGACTTTTGAGCCACAATCCAGTATTCTTCAAAAAGATCTAATACCTCACATTGAAAGTGTGATATGTTGTTTGAAATAATTTCATGAGGGACCCCGTACCGAAAAATGATGTTTTTCTTGATAAACTTGGTGACGTGGAAAGCTTTCAGTACCGAGTAGGAAGCTACTTCCTCCCACTTGGTAAAGTAGTCAATGGCCATCAGAATGAACTCGTGCCCATTTGAGGCCTTCGGGATTATCCTACCGATTACATCAATGCCCCATACCAAGAATGGCCATGGCGACGTCAGGTTATACAGATGAGATGAGGGAACGCGCATAAGGTTTGCATGGATCTATTATCATCCAAAAATATCCTTGTCGTAGGATCTTCTTGGCTAACATATTTCCACTAATGTGCGGCCCATAGACTCCCGCATAGATTTCTTTCATCAGCTCTTGGCCTTCTTCCGTGCTGACACACAGTTTATTGACTCCAGAGTGCCCTCATTTGTATAGTCTTCCCCCACAAAGGACAAACTGTGCAGATAACCGTCGTATTGCTCTCTTGTCCTTTTTGTTGGCAAGCATGGGACATTCTCCTTTCTCCATGAAGTTCTGAATGTCAAAATACCATAGGAGCTAGTCGGTGCTTTCTTCAATAGCAGCTGTCATTTCATATGCCGATTTTCTTTTATGTTCAATTATTAATGGCCTCATTCTGACACCGGGGGGTATGTCAATCATGACGCTAGAGTAGCCAGTGCATCGAAAAATTTATTATGTAGTCTCGGCACATAAGTGAAGATCACTAATTCAAAACATGGCATCAACTTCTCCAGCTCTTGATGGTAGAGGATTAAGGTTAAGTCCCTGACTTTCCATTCTCCTCTTGCCTGTGAAACCACCAGTGCCGAGTCTCCAATGACATCCAGTTTTCTTGCCCCTAATTCTAAGGCTGCCTCCAATCCAGCTAAACATGCTTCCTACTCAGCCTGATTGTTGGTAACTTCAAAATTGAGCATCAAAGACAAGGGGATGTGTGATTCGTCAAGAATGATAAGAAGGACTCCTATTCCATAGCCATACTGGTTGGGTGCACCATCAAAGTATAGAGTCCACTTGTCATCTCCAACTTCTATCAATTGTTCGTGGGGGAATTGGAACTCTGAGTCTTCTTCTCCTTCGATTGGTTGTTCTGCAAGGAACTCGACTTCTGCTCTACCCTTGACTGACTTTAGAGTAACATATTTGAGGTCAAATTCTGATAGTAATAGCAACCAACGAGCTAACCTTTCTGTTAGTGCTGGCTTTTCAAATAGGTACTTCAATGGGTCCATCCGGGAGATGATATTCACTGTGAAAGACATCATGTAATGCTTCAATTTTTGAGAAGCCGAAACCAAAGCCCAGCATGTCTTTTCTAGTGGGGTATATCATATTTCTAACCCCGTCATTTTTTTGCTCAAGTAGTAGACTGCCTTTTCAATTTTGATTTCACCCTCTTGCGCCAGTATACATCCCTTAGCTGAATTAGTCACTGATAAGTAGAGAATTAGCGGCCTATTGGGTTCGGGAGGAGCCAGTACAGGTGGATTTTGCAGGTACTATCGCACGGCATCAAAGGCTTCTTGGCATTTTTGATCCCATTCAAACTTGACTCCCTTCTTCAGCAGACGGAAGAGCGGCTCACAAGTAGTTATCAATTTTACGATGAATCGACTGATGAACTGTACTTACCCAGGAAGCCCTTGACTTATCGTTTGGTCCTTGGGGGAGGCATTTCCAAGATTGCTTTGATTTTCGAAGGGTCGACTTCAATGCCCCGTTGAGTGATCATAAACCCAATCATTTTTTTGATAGTAACTCTAAAGGTACATTTCTATGGATTAAGCTATATCTTGTATTTCTGAATCCTTTTGAAGAACTTTCATAGCGCTATGATATGGCCATCCCGATCCTTGGACTTAACTATCATGTCGTCCGCGTACACTTTAATCTCCTTATGTATCATGTCATGCAACAATGTAGTGGTAGCCCTTTAATAGGTTGTCCCTACATTCTTCAAATCGAATAGCATCACACGATAACAATAAGTGCCCCATGGTGTAGTGAACGTTGTCTTTTCCCTGTCCTCTGGATCCATTAGAATCTGGTTGTATCCGGAGAAGCCATCCATGAATGACGAATTGGGATACCCTACAGTACTATTTACCAAGATATCAATGTACGACAGTGGAAAGTCATCCTTCAGGCTAGCCTTGTTAAGATCTTAGAAATCTACACAGACCCGAATGCGCCCGTCTTCCTTTAGGACCGGAACAATATTGGCTACCCACTTTGGATATTCGGTTACCATCAGAAAACTGGAGTTGATCTTCTTGGTGACCTCCTCTTTGATCGTCAGAGCCCATTCTGGCCGGATCCGTCTCAACTTTTGTTTGACCGGTTTAGCATCAGGGTACAAGGGGATATGGCGTTGGACAATGTTGGGATTAATTTCAGCCATATATTCCTAAGACCATGCGAATACATCTTTGAAATTTTTTTTAATCAAGTTATTAATTATTCACGTTCAACTAAGGATAAAGAAGAATCAATTTGTACATTTTGTGGGTTAGTTTCATTACCCAGATTTATCGACAAAGTTTCTTTAATTATTGGTTGGGCATGCATTCATTTCTTCTTCTCTTTTTATTAAAAGTTTTATTTTTTCGGGGATATTCTCGTCAAATTCAAAAACATCAGAAAGCGTATAAAATAAATCAAATAAAGTAGAGTAACTAGAAATCTCGTTCATTTTATTGAAGGAAGAAGAGATTACAAACTCGAAGGTAAAAGCAGGGGGAGGTGCACAAACAGACGTGCCCTCAACCACAGATTCTGACTCAGACCCAGATTCAGGACTAACAGCATGCACATTACAAGACTCTAAGGTCCAGTTCTTCACTTCCTTTGTAGTCGGTTGGTGCGCCGAAACCCATCATGAAGCAGTCCTGATCAATCACATGTAGCTGAGCCATCTTCTCACTGAACAACACTTTCATGTCGATACCATCTAGCTTGTTTGCCCAATATTCCTCTTGAATCTTCTTTTCTTCCTCTTCCCCTTTCATTGTTTCTTCCTCTTCCGTATTAGATAATTGATGGCCAAAGAAGATTTCTAGTCCTGGAAGCTTCTGGTTGGTTTTTTCATCAATCTATGGCTCTAAGAAGCCACAGAATGGGAAATCTTCTCCTTCTTTGACAAAGTACCCATTGAGCGTTCTTGAGTATTTAGCCTTCCGTCCCCCTTTAGGCTCTTTCAAATACCTGGATAGGTTCCGGAATACCCTATTGTTTGCGACCCAACCCCATTCTTGGGAAGTAAGACATTTGCCTCATCATTGTAACCGCTCACGGGTTGATATAATTTTTCTCTTCCTTTAATAGCATCTGCACAGCCTGAGCTTCATCGAATTAGAACCTACTTAACGACACATCCCCTTCGCTATGCTGAACCTTCAAGAGAGTCGAGCCCTCCCCTCTTGGAGGTTGAATACTATCTTCTCCATGGATGGTTAGCACTGCCCCATTCTTTATCAGCTTCAGCTTTTGGTGGAGAGTAGATGGCATTGCCTGGACGTTTGGGTCATGCAACCATGGCCTGCCTAACAACAAATTGAAAGAAGTTAGTACGTCCAGCACGTGAAATTCTACTGACATCCCCAGTGGCCCCACTGATACTGCAAATGATACTAGTCCCAGCACATCCCTCCTTATATTATCGTAGGCTCGAAGTCCTTGGTTACAAGGCCTAAAATGGTCTGGTTTCATCCCCAGGCAAACTACAGTTCTGAGTGGGCATACATTCAAGGCTGAACCATTGTCAATGAGCGTTACCAGAACCCACTTCTCTAAACACTTGACTGTACTGTGCAAAGGCTTATGGTGATTTTTCCCTTCTAGTTGTAAATCTTTCTTAGAAAAAGAAATCACTTTAGGCTCTACAGCTGGCAGTATTGACCTAATCAATTGTTTAGGAGTTGCGTCTATCGAAACATTGGCTTTATTCAAAACCTTCAACATGGCTTGTTGGTTCTGTTGTGATGTCATCAGCAAAGCCCAAATGCTTATGTTGGCCCGTGTCTTTTTTAGCTGCTTTAGCACAGTGTCATCCTCTTCTTCTTGTTCTTTCTTTTTCCCTTTCCTGCTTGTTTGCCCTTTTTCCAACTGAACCAGCTTGAAATGCCGCCCACTCCTAGTTGGATCTTCCATGTCTTCCTCGGCATCCCACAATCCCGGTATTGCACTTTTAGTCTGTCTTACTTCGTCCACGCACAGAGGGCTTTCAAATGCTCATAGATCATTTAAGTCACTGATCGCTGCTCTTCCTCTTCTTTCCTTGTCATCCTCAATGGCCTACGTATTTTCGACCTCTTCCCAGATGTTTTCTTTAATAAAACCCACCTGCTATTCTCGAGCGGTTCAAAAGTTGATCCATTCAGCCCTATCTGATTTCGGCACAACCCTCACTAATCAATAGGACTGCATATCATCAACATATACCTCCTCCTCAAAAAGTTGAGGAAGGGTAATGCTGTCGAGCACATGGCCAAATCCATATGGCCGCGCCGAGCAGTCCAATGGCCAGTCATTTTCCTCATTACGCTCCTTTTCTTCTTGTTGGTTAGCTTAGATTGCCATCTAATACCCTTCCCAAGCACCATCATTCCATTCCCCCATAATTTCCTAGCAATTCCCATCCGTAATTAGTGAACAGGCTGTTTGATCCTCTATAGTTGAAACATATGGGCATGGCAGATGCGCTAAACAGATGTACTGGCTCGAATCTTCTGATTGTCCCAGAGGCATGCAGTTTACCTTAGCTTGCTTGGCATGGTTTGGCGGAGGGTTGGTCGTGACATTTGGCTTTGAAGTAGTAGATAGTGGAGGGATTACTTTATTATCAATGGGATCCTGGATCTCATGACGCATCCTCATACACTTATCAGTCAAATGCTCGTGACCCTGGTGGTAGACGCAGTACTGAGAAGCATTATACCGTAGCGGTAGGGGATCAGGTACGGGCATGGGGTCCAACGGCTTGATTAGCCCCTTCTCGATAATTCGATTCAGGGTTGTGGATAATAAAATGTTGAGGGGAGTGAAGACTCTTCTTGGCCTTTATTGCGGCCGCTGACTGGTGTTTAACTGTGGAGTACCACTTGACTGTTGAGCGAAGGAAGAAGGGTTCAAATGATTAACCTCGTTTGAACGAGACATGAGGTTGGTAGCAGCGGGCTGGTTTTGGTTGTTAGCGGGGAAGGTTCTTCTTGGTTTCTAACTTGGCTAAGCTTTGTCAATGTCTCTAGACTGAATGACGTCCTCAATCTGCACCCCAGCATCAAATAGCTGCTCAAAGGTAAAGAGCGGCTGTGTGATAAGATAACGCTTTAGGGGGGACTGTAGATTTTTCACCACGGTTCTCACTTGTTTTTTCTCTATAGGACGGTTCGTCATCTTGGCTGCCTTTCCTCTCCACCGGGTTAAAAAATCCACAAATAATTCTCGATTTTCCTAACGAGTTGTTTCCAACTCGCGGGTAGTCACATCCAGCTGAATGTTGTAACTGTATTAACTGATGAAATAGTGGTTATATCTTCCCAGGTTCTAGTCTTAGCCACTTCTAGGGAGAGAAACCACCTTTGTGTTTCCCCAAAACGTGATCGGTGGAACAATTGGGCCTTGAGCTGATCGTCAATCCCCTTGGAGAGAGAGTGCCAATATACATTCTCATATGAATATGGGGATCTCCAGTGCCATCAAACTTCTTCATGTCTGCCATCTTGAATTTTTCTGGCAGTTTGGCATCTGGGAATAGACACAAACCACCTACATCCAACATGTATTCTTCCACTTCCTTTGCCTTCCTCAGTACTTTCTCCATACTGTTAATTTTCTCTGCCAGCGCGGACTTCCTAGATTGGGTTGTAATCTCTTCCTTGACCACAATTAGCTGGGGAACCCGTGGTGGCACAGCAACTTGTGGTGCCTCTTGTCCTTGGTTATTATCCCAAAAATCATCACCGTTATCATTCGTGTCATCCGGCTGCCCATTTACACCGGGCAGACGGGCCTGAATTGCCCGGATCTGCGCTTGGCACTGATTTTGAGCCTGGGTTTGCTGCTCAATAGCCCTCTATATCTCAGTGATCGCCCTCATCAAGGCTGTTAGATTAACTTCATTTTTTGCTATTTCAGATGATTCACCTGGCTGTTCAGATACTTTATAAAGTCTACCTGACCTTGATCTCACCCAAACATGTGTTGGCTGTACTCTTTTCGACTCAATGGTCTAGTCCTAAAGAAAACCTAGATCCTAAAAGAAGAATAACCAGTATTAAACACTTCTCTAAAAAGAACTCTAACAATAGGTAGCAGACATCTTAGATACCCGACACAGCAAACCATAAGCAGATAATCACCAAAATTGAAACAATGCCCCTGTCGGGCACATACTGGTAGCATAACAATAGGACAACCAGGGATGGTGGCTAAGGAGAAGATCAACTAAAATCTAGAGGGAAGGTTTATCCAAAAAAAAACTAAGCGAAGAAACGAGCAGCACTTCGACAAGGCAACAGAACTAGGCTAAAAGGGACTAGTTTGATCTAAGATGCTAAGGACAAATGGGCGGCACTCTGGTGGGAAAACAAGACAAGCTCACATGGGTCAAAGAAAGTGGGCCTAAACAGAAACGAGGGTAAAACCAACAATCTGAGAAGAACCCAGAAGAGAGAGAAACTATTCTAGAGGATTTAAAACAAAACACGGGCATGACCCTGAGAAGAAAACTACGGCGTTAAAACCAAATAAGACGAAGAACAAAGCTCGGGTAAAAACCTAAAAGAAAAACTAACCTAAACAACATGGGATATCAGAAAAATTCGGGCCAAAACCCGGAGAAGGAATTAGCCTAAGCCAAACAAACAATCCTAATAAACGCAAACAAAACATAAAATGAACAAAACACATAATTCTACTGGGGTTAGTAGCACCTAATGGAGGGTTCTAAGCTACTATATGCAAAAGGCCAGTTTTGGTCAATTGAACATGGTACCTTATGAATAGAGCCGGGTATATGTCTCCCATGCCTGGAGTGGTACAGGACATGGTCAAATAGTACGTTCGAATTTTTTTACTGCACCTATGATAGTATACAGTCAGTAAGGCTTGCCCGCCTTCCTAACAATCCCCGAAACAGATAAACGATAGGGGCATCGGGTCGACCAGGCAAGGGGTGTGAAGAACAATGCACATGCATGCGAGAATGCAAATGAAAATTTTTTATTAAGAACTAATGATGTTTTTGAAGTCTAGCCATCTTATTTAATTTTATAAACCAGTTCCCAGCGGAGTCGCCAGAAAATACTGTGGCTTCGGGATTTAGGGGTTATGTGGTAGGTCAAAAATATGGGAATTCAAAAGATGTTAAGAAAATATTTGAACACCTTGAAAGCCAAATTTTGAAAATTCATTTTTGTTGAAAATGGAGTCGCCACTTGATTTTTGAGAAAAATCAAGAAAAATAAAAATTGCTACTGATCTTTAAAACATTAATTAGAGAAAAAGAATTCGGGGGTTAAGGTACGAATCGGGAAAGGTGTTAGGCACCCCGTTCGCCCAACCGTAAGGTTGGCCTTTACTAATTATCATTGGTTCTTAATAAAAATTTTTAAATGTATGCAAATAAAGAAAATGGAGGCAAAAAGAGAATATCTAAAATTAAATAAAAAAATACATAACATATGTACATAGAATACCAAAACAAAGCAAATAAAAAAACAAAATCTTAAGTTTTATGGCATGCAATTTCTAACTAAAGGATTCATGTAGCAAACCCATATGGTATGATTCAAAATAAAAGAACAAAAATTTACTAAAAATCATTAAGTTCAAACTATACTAAAAATAAACATGAATTTACTAACAATATCTAAAAAATAAAAACCTAAGCTATTCTACACATGATTTTAAATGAAGCAAACAAAATATATTTTAAAACTATCATGCATATTATCAAATATTTTACAAAAAACATAACTAAAACAAAAGGTTTGTGAAAATTCTATATAAAAACAAAGTTAACTAAAGAAAAGTAATGAAATTAATAGCAAGTATTTTATGTATTAATATGACAAAAGAACATTTGAAGATTTAATTGAAAGGAAAAGAAAATAAAGAGAAGGTTTATAAAAGAAAAATTGAGGCAAAATAAAAGGTTAGAAAATGCTTATTTAAACTACTAAACAAAAGAAAAATCTAACTATTTATATTTTATATTTTTAAATAAAACAAAAGAGAAGAAAAGAAAAAGAAAACAAAAGAGAGTTAAACTACTATAAGAAGAGAAAATTACACTAGCTTAAAAGACTTTTTGTGATTTTTAAGTTTAACAAAACAAAAGAAAAAAAATTAAAAATAGAATAAGTATTGTGGAAGAAAAATTAAACTACCAATAAAAGAGAAATAAAAAGAAAATGGGATGCTAGTAAAGGAATATTAAACTAACATTAAAAGAAAAAGAAAAGAAAAAGAAAATGGAATGCTGATAAAGGAACATTAAAAGAAAAAAAAAGAAAAATTACACTAACATTAAAAGAAAAGAAAAGAAAAATGGAACATTAAAAGAAAACTAAAGCAATATTAAAAGAAAAAGAAAAGAAATGAAATATTAGTATTAAATGGGTGTAATATTGACAATTACAACCATATACATGTAAGTGCTTGGATTATAATAATAACAATATCGTTAGTCGTAATGTTAGCACTATTTAACGTATTAACAAATTTAATACAAGTAAGCAAATAAACAAGCTAAGAATTGCTACTTTACTGAATTAAACACATTAAAAATGATTAAAGCAACTATATAAGCAATGTAAAGGATGAAATAAACAAATTAACATGGCCACTCCAAAGAGGTAGGAAATGGAGTTAGAAGGACCAGGGATCTAAACAAAGTACCTGGATCGATAAGGAATTCTCGAGTCGGGGAATAGTGTGGGCAATTCGATCCTCAAGCGGCGATCCAAGTTAGGGTTTTAGAACTTCGGTATTAGGGGTTCAGCTGTCGGCATTTCGGTAGCGTTTCGGCGTCAGGGCTCGAGATTGCTCGGAGACTCAGCAGAGCTTCTCTCTTTGAAATTCTATCCTCAAAAACGTACCACGGGTACGGTATTTATAGAATTCTTCAACCAATGAGATGTTGACACGTTTTGGGACATGTCAGGGTTTTTCAAGTTGGCAATCACCGGGTATGAACATGGCGGTCGCCACATCCAAATAAGCTTCCAAGGGGTTTTATTGGCTGTCGCCACTAAAAGGTGGAATCTTTCAAAAGGTTTTGTGGCGGTCGCCACAATGGACATGGTGGTCACCACAAAAACTGGAAGCTTCCAAAAGATTCTATTGGCAGTCGCCACAATGGAGTTGGCGGTTCAAAATGATTTCATTGGTTTAAAGGTTTTGATCATTAGGTTCAAATACTGAGCTTATATTATTTTTCGAGAATCGTACTGAATCACCTTTCCAATCGTTTTCATCATCGAATTTGCCTTAGATTAGGCAGGGTCAAATTGGGGTGTTTACACCCTTCTGTTAACATTTCGTCTTCCAAGTTAATGGAAAATAGAGAACCAAAGTTGGGTCATTCAAATAAAAGGGTTTGGAGTGATACCATTGAATAGTTAAATGGATTTATTTGATACACTTCTTTAATTCAGGGGTCTATTTGTACGCTTATTTGACAAAATGCTAATGTAAGGGGTTAAAGTGAAATCAACGAATAGTTAAGAGATCATTTTGTACGCTTCTTTACTTCAATGAGGTAAAGTGATACACGGTCATAGTATAAGGGGTGTTCGTATAATTTTCTCGTCTATTAATTATTTTGGGAATAAGAGCATATGCACTCATAATAACCATGGGATGCTAATTATTTTATATACTCAATGTAAAAATAATTACCTCAATACGGTCCTATTCAATATACACAATGTGTACTAGCACAGTGAGTCGAAACATACCGTTTCCCGTAATTAAGCTAGATCTACTAAAATACTATGCTACAGTCCTACCGATGGTGTGTCAAGTTTCATCTAAGATTTTAAACCAAAAACTTATATATTACAAGAGTCGACAATCTGGTCTTCTATATATAAACCGAACTCTACAAACTAGATTATCTACTATGTAGAATAAAAGACACAATGCATAATATTAAATAAATAATGTAGTGCAAAACATTGCTCATACAAATTCTCGTTAAAAAGGAAATATAGATTTTTATTAATAAATAAAATCAATATCAAAATCATTACGCAAAGTATGGCTTTTAGTATATATCCCTAATACATCGCTAACAACTATGAGAAGATTCTCTTCCATATAGCAAAAGCAATAGGTCGTCCGATAAAAGTGGATGCCACCACAGTGCTAATAGCTCGAGGAAAATATGCGAGGATATGCGTGGAAGTTGATCTCAACAAGCCTTTATTGTCCTAATTCATCATAGGTAAACATGCTTATTGTATTGAATATGAACATTTGCATATGATTTGTTTCTCTTGTGGCAGGGTGGGACATAGAAGTGAAGTCTGCTCTAATTCAAACTCTAACCCCAAAAGAGTCTCCAACGAAAAGAGTATCAGAGAAGACAACCGGAGCAACATCAGGTCAAACTCCATAACGACTATGAATAATGGTCAAAAAGAAGAAAGTGGGCCTGGGGAGATAGGATATGGACCATGGATGGTAGTCTCAAGGAAAGATATAAAAGGAAGGCCCCAAGGTTTTACCCAACCTATTAAGCAAAGACAATGCCCTATAAGACCCCACCAAGTGTCCCTAAGCCCTAATCAACAGAGACCCCATAATAAAGGTAAGAGCCTGGCTTTTCTTCCAAACCTGCCTAAAATATTGAGGAACCAAGGTCCAAGTTTTTTAGCAGATGACGTAATGAGATAGGACCATATGTTACGCAACCCTAATGTGACGCCCCAAAACTCAGGGTCACGTGAAAATCCATCAAACACCAGTTTTATGAAAATAAGTTTTCATATATTCAAATCCACCTGTTGAAATCACATGATAACCCAATATGAATTTCTCATAAACAGTAAACATATAGTTCCAACATACATACAGTATATCGCCTTATGGCATACAAAACCTGCCTTCAGGAACAGGCATACCAAAAAGGAAAAACTACTAAAAGTCTTCCGTCATTCGTCATCACGGGCACCATAGGAACTACTCAAGATCAACATCCAAATCATCACCTGAAAATGGTTTTGTACAGAAAATCCCACTCGTGAGCCGAAACCCAATAGAAACAGACTATAAAGCTGTAAAGCAGGATATGCAATCATATGGTGGGAGATAACTCAACCACAAACCATAACCTAGCATTATAACTAGTGCAAGCAACAGTTAAAGAAAACTGTAATCAAAACGTGATTTTCCACTCGGATCACACAACCGAGAAAAGTAGGATAAAAACAGTTCGCTTCACTCAGACCACACAGTCGAGGAGAAAGATAAGATGAAATCCTATATATCGACTTTGTCACAAGGGGACAAAGGTAGCAACTATAGACTCCTCCCCCTTTACCCAATCCCTATACATCATAAGACCGGTTAGGTAAATGCAAGTTCTACACGGAGCCACCATAATGTAACTGCTTAATTTACGGGTTCAACAACCCGAGGGTACAAAGCACCCAACCACTCAATTTAAGGGGACTAACCCGAAGGTATAGAGCACCTACGCTGCACACATTTTTAGACTTACACCAATGACAACTCGTGCCACATACCCGCTATCCCGGTACATCTAGAGAATTATTTATCAAAACCAAAACCCTTTCTCACATATATACGTTAAACATGTATATATAGATCCAATCCATCAACATGGAGATCAAGATCCATCCATCAACATGGAGATCAAAGAAAAACATGCAAAAACATGAGTTTCAAAACTATACAACATATGTATAAGAAGATCCAATCCATCTACCACGGAGATCAACCAAAAACATTTTCAAAGATGAGACTCAACCCCAAAAGTTATCTCCAAACCTCCAAAACATGTTTTTCCAAAGTTTTCTCAAAACCCGTTTTCAAACCAACCCTTTTGAAAACCACGGATATCTCCTTTAGAAAACATAAAACCTCATAATTCCATCGGGTAAACATCCCACGACGAAAGCCAGAACCAAAAACATCAAAAATCTCAACACTGCCCAGACCGCCCAACAAACTGCCCGACACACTGCTCGATCGGTCAAAAGACCGCTCGAGCTGTCTCAAACCAGTCTCGGGAAACGGAAGAACAGCAGCAGATTTTTGTTACAAAACTTGATTTAAACTCCAAATCAAAATTCCAACCACAAAATTTTGATACCCATGAGTATACACCAGCCAAAAATGAACACATGGCTTTGATATAAACTACCAAAACCCGAAAAGGATTCTCAAAATCCAATTTCATCCAACGAAAACTACGAAAAATAGTTTTAAACTAAAAACCCAATTTCTCGAACATCAACACCCTTTTCACGCGTTTTTAATCGGTGAAACAGCATATAATTACATAAAATACTCTAAAACATCTATACAGTCTAGAATCCTACTTCGGTAAGTTAAAAACTCGATGCCTCGATCTACGTGCAAAATTGAGCTTCGTCAGAATTGAATTCCGTCCGAATGGATGCGTAGAGCACGATGCCTATAACAAGGATCGGCTGCTGGTTTGTCAAAAACTAAGTTAGGGTCCCCCGAGAAGTTAGAGAGAAGGTGGAGAGAAAAAGGAAACTTAGTTGCTAAGTTTTGAAAATATCTTTGAAAAATATTTAACTCCTGATATTTATAGGTCTCCAAAATATCTTTTTTTTAAAAATTTGAAATTCGCACCGTAACTCCCGACAGCCCCCGAGACCAGCCCCGCATACTTATTTAAACCAAAATTTGCATCAAAACGCATATATGCATATTAAAGAAAAAATGCCAAAAAGGCGTCAAAACACTAAATATGCGTATATAACAAAAATAAAACGGTACAGGGTCTCACAACTCTCCCCCCTTAAGGAATTTCACCCCCAAAATTCACTACAAGGTCACGAGGTAAATAGATCTGGGTATCTAGCACGCACCCCAGACTCAAGCTCCCAAGTCGCTTTCTCAACCCCGTGATGAAGCCATTGAACTTTGACTTAAGCAATTGTTCTCTCCCGTAACACCTGCTCTTTCGTATCAAGAATCCTCACAGGGCGTTCCTCATAGGTGATATCCTCATCAACCCACAGCTCAGCCCAATCTACCACATGCGAAGGATCAGGCTCATACTTTTGAAGCATAGAAACGTGAAAGACATTGTGCACAGATGCTAACTGAGGCGGTAAGGCCAGACGGTATGCTACCACGCCAATCCTTTCCAGGATCTCGAATGGTCCAATAAAGCGCGGTGATAGCTTTCTGCTACGGCCAAATCTCATCAACATTCTATGTGGCGAGACCTTTAGAAACACATGATCCCCCACTGCAAACTCTAATAATCTCCTCCTCTGATCTGCATAACTCTTTTAGCAGCTCTGAGTTGTCACTAGACACTGACGTATCACTGCAATCTTCTCGGTCGTCTCCCGTACTAAGTCGGGTCCCAAAACAGTGGTCTTACCCACATCTGTCCAACATACCAGAGATCTACACGGTCTACCATACAAAGCCTCATACGGTGCCATCCCAATACTGGACTGATAGCTGTTGTTGTATGTAAACTCTACCAATGATAGATGGTCCTCCCAAGAACCCCGAAAATCAAGCACATAGACTCTCAATGTGTCCTCTAAAATCTGAATGGTCCTCTCAGACTGACCGTTGGTCTGGGGGTGAAAAGATGTACTGAAAGTCAAGCTCGTCCCCAAAGCCATCTGGAGACTCTGCCAAAAGCGCAATGTAAAGCGCGGGTCTCGATCAGAAATAATAGTCACTGGTACTCCGTGTAGTCGGACTTGTTAGGGTTGGTATACTGAAAACTATATTTTTAGTATTTAATTTTAATTTTAATAAAATTATTTTTTCATTTTATGAGAATCTTTATGAGTAATGTATGTATATCATTTATTTGTTATGCATGGATGTTCGATATTCTATATA
>JAUMHN010006441.1:0-10262 GCA_032360265.1 Heliamphora ciliata | reverse complement strand
TAGTCCGTTACGTAACGGCCGATCCGTTACGTAACGGCCGTTATTTAGAACCTTGCCACTAGCTCATGTTTCTATGGATCCTAATCCCCCTGAACGACGCTATCCTTTGCGTACCCGTACACTGCCAGTAAGACTTCATTTGTCTAACACTTGTTTTTCGTCTTCTTATCGTACTTTTTTATCTGCTATTCATAATTATTTTGAGCCTCAGTTCTATAAAGAGACACCCCACTGGATCAATGTTATGCAAGAAGACTTGTACTTGAGATTTGTTCCATTACTTGTCGGTAAAAATCTTATTGGATGTAAATGGGTTTACAAAATTAAAACTCATTCTGATGGTTCTCTGGAGCGCCATAAGACTAGATTAGTTGCCAAGGGTTTTTCTCAAGAGTATGGAATTGATTATGAGGAAACATTTGCACTTATGGCCAAAATGACTACAGTGCATACTCTGATTTCTATTGCGGCAATTCGTCAGTGATCTCTCTTTCAGTTGGATGCCAATAATGCTTTTCTCAATGGGGATATTAATGAGGAAGTTTATATGCGTTCTTCTCCGGGTCTTCTGCATCCTCCTAGTTCTATCTGTCTTCTTCGTCGTGCCCCTTATAGTTTGAAACAATTTGCTCGTGCCTGGTATGACCGTTTTCAGTCCACTGTTATCCAAATTGGTTTAACTCCTAGCCCTCATGATTATTCCCTTTTTCTCTGCCACACTCCAGCTGGGAAGGTTATTTTGTTATTATATATGGATGATATGATTATCACTAGTTCTAATTCTGCTGCTATCTTTGAAGTGAAACGGCATTTGTTTCGTGCATTTGAAATAAAAGATTGAGTTATTTGCGATACTTTCTTGGTATAGAAGTTGCTTCTTCCCCACATGTTATCACTTATCTGAATCAAAATATGCAAATGAGGTAATCCACCGTGCTCATCCCACTAAAGATTGTGAGAATATATTATTGGAAAACTTTCCCAATATTAAGATTGTCAAAATGTATTATCATTATTGTTGATATTTTTTCATTATTATGATTTAGTTCCCTATTTAGTCTATTACTATTATTAGAATTTCTATAACATATATATTTGATGTATTCTTTCATTGTAATTCAAGTTTTTCTATAGCAATAATACTTTTACCTTTGCTATCATGGTATCATAGCAGGGTTCCAAACCCTAATCTGCCGTCAACCTCCCTTCCCTTTTGCGTCGTCGTCGTCTTCCCTCTTGGCACCTTGAAAACCCTAGATCGCAATCTTCTCCCTCTCTTTTGTAAAAACAAGTCGCATCATCTCTCTTCTCCGACAAGTCGCAGCATTCCTCTTCTCTTTTGCAAAAACCAGTCTTTGTCGTCGTCGAGTCCTTCAACCGAAACCCTAGCTCAGAATTTGTCGAGTTCCCTTAGGTGACACCATCCTTCGCAACATCTCCCAGTCACAACATCCATCGTCGAGTTCCCTTCGAGTTCCATTCGGCGACACCATCCTTCGAACCAACATCTCCCCGTCGCAACATCCATCGTTGAGTTCCCTTCAAGTTCCATTCGTCGAGTTCCCAGTCGCAACATCTTCCTTCATCGATTGCTTGCGCCGCAAACAACCACCATCCAAAATCCTAGATCCGCACACCATCCTTGCCGTCGACACACAAAACCCTAGATCGGCACATATCTGGCCACGAAAACCATCAGCCGAAGCTTCTTAACCGCTGGTGACTTCGCCAGATCCCCTAACCTGTACCCACGACTTCGCCAGACCTCTTTTTCAGCACCGGCGACTTCACTAGACTTCTTTTCCAGCACCGGCGACTTTACAGCTCTCTCTCTCTCTCCTCTACTTTGGTTCGTAAACCCTTAGATCTTCTTTCCGGGATAGATTCCTAGCCTATTGTTGCACATCTGGTGATTCTATTAGTTCCAAATCTGTTTTTCTTCCTTTATTCCCTATGGATGAGGATAAATTGCAAATTATTAGCATCCGCCTCAATGGATCCAATTACTCTTATTGGTCTAATGTTACGAAAAAAATTATGCTTGGAAAAGGTAGATGAGGCTATATCACTGGCTCCACCATTCGCCCTACAAATCCAAAAACTGAAGAGTATGAGGCATCGATTGCAGTTTGGGACATGGAGAATACACAGATACTTACCTGGTTTCATAACTTGGTGGAACCAAGTATTTGAATGAATTTCTCTAAATATACCACTACCAAGCATGTGTGGGATTATCTTCAAAACATGTATCTCACCTCTAATTTTGCCAAACAATATGAGTTCGAGCTGTCTATTCGAAGTGCCAAGCAGAATGACAAATCGATCTAAGAATTTTATAATGAGATGACAATTTACTGGGATCAACTGGCTCTTATGGAACCTCCTGATTTGCACATGGTTAATAGTTACTTCTAGTATCGTGAAAAGCAACGACTCGTACAGTTTCTTATGGCACTCCGTGATCAATTTAAGCCACTTCACGGTGCTATCCTTCATCCCTCTCCATTGCCCTCTATCGATGAGGCTATTCACGAACTTATTGCCGAGGAGACACGGTTTAAAGTTGTTCAAAGGACTATCTCTTCTCCGTCAGTCTTTGCCACTCCGTCAGTTGATTCCACTTCTCGCCCTCCGCTGTTGCCCACTCCCTCTCCTCATTTGATTCAAGTCACGAGAAACCCGAAGCCCAGCGTTGCTATGGATGAATGCAGTTTTTGTCACCAGAAGGGCCATTGGAAGTCTGCCTGCCCTAAGTTAGCACCAAAGGGCCGCCCTCCCTCATCAGTCAGCTCTCGTACCTCTGCATCAGCTTATCGCCCTCCTGTTACCCTTGCCACACCTGTCTCACATGGCACATCTCTCTTGTCTTAGTCGTTGTTAGATCAACTTATGGCCATACTAGCCTCTTTTGGAAATCAGTCACATGCTTCCATAGCTACCACTCATTCAAGTTCGCATAATTCTTACTTCTCAGGTATATCCCCCTCAGCATGGATCTTTGACTCTGGCTCTTCCCATCACATGACATCTGATTTATCCTGTCTTAGTAATTGTGTTTCTTCTTTTTCCCGTATTACCATTCACACTGCAAATGGTACACCTATGCAAGTTATCTCTCTCAGTTCAGTTGTTCCATCCTCTTCATCTTCGTTGTCTATTCCTAATGTATTTTATATACCGTAGTTATCTGTTAGTCTCTTGGCTATTAGTCAACTTTCTGATTCTGGTTTTGATGTTCTTTTCTATTCCACTAGTTGTATTCTACAGGAACAGATGTCCAAGAAGCAGATTGGGATCGAGCGTAGAGTTGGTGACCTATACATTCTGGAGAGTCTACATCTTCCGACGATTTTCTCTGTTGTCATGTCATCCTTTTCTTTAAACCAGCATTCTTCCCCTTTTTTCATTTGGCATTCCCGCTTGGGACATTTATATAGAAACCTGTGACCGTTTAAAACTTTTGGTTTAGTACGGTAAATTAGGCAAAGTATCAGTTAGTGATATTTCTGAGTGCAGTGGGTGTAAACTTGCTAAAATGCCAGTTATTCCTTTTAATAAAAGCACTTCTATTTCTACTTCTCCTTTTTCTATGGTGCATACTGATGTGTGGGATCCTTCACATATTGCCACCAAGGTGGCTCCCTCTACCATGCATCCTTCATTGATGATTATAGTAGGTTCTGTTGGATCTATCTTATGTCTCCCAAATCTAATTTATTTCGTATCTACCGAACCTTTCACTCTAATATGGTTCAAACCCAGTTTTCTACTACTATAAAAATTCTTCGTTCAGATTTGGTTGGGGAGTACTTTTCGACTAAATTTACTGATTTCATTTCTTCTTCTGGTACCATTCATCAGCTATCTTATTCTGACATCCCAGCCCAAAATGGTAGGGCAGAACAAAAACGTCACCATATTCTCGATACCGCTCGACGCGCGGTCTCTACTTCTCTCTTCCTTTGTCCCCACCATTTTCTAGGGCAAAGCCGTTCTTACAACCGTCTATCTCCTCAATCGTATGCCTTATCCACTTCTCTCTGATCTCTCACCGTATGAAAAGCTTTTCGGTCAGCCTCCTAATTATTCTTTGCTTCAGGTTTTTTGTTTTGTCTGCTTTGTTCATCCAAAACGCGAGCAGAACAAACTCAGTGCCCGGTCTGCCCTATGTGTCTTTCTTAGGATATGGTCTTCAACAAAAAGGATATCGGTGTTCTAATCCTGTCTCCAAGCATCTGTATGTCTCGCATCATGTCATGTTTCTCAAGCATCTCTTCTATTTTAATCTTCCTCCCAAGTATGCTCCTGTCACCAAGGATGACTTGATTTTTCTAGATTCTTTTCCTCTCGATGCCTCTTCTGACTAGTTCGTCTCTAATCTTGATGTTAATCAGCTACCTCCCTCATCCCACCCTCCTCTACCTTCTTCTTTCCACTTAATCGACTCTCGTCAGATAGTTACCTCTTCTCCCTATTGCCCGCCAGCTCGGATCCTGCTTCTACTGATTCTTCGACATCCGATCCTCCTGACCGTCGCTATCCTTTGCGCCGTACATCTCCGGTAAGACTTGGTTTCTCACATACATGTTTCTCTCCATCCTATCGTGCTTTTTTAACATCTCTTCATGCTTATTTTAAGCCTCAATCTTATAAGGAAGCATGTACTTATCCCAATTTGGTTAATGCCATGTCTAAGGAATTGTCTGCTCTTCAAAAAAATGGTATTTGGGAGCTTGTTCCATTGCCTACAGGTAAGAATCTCATTAGGTATAAGTGGATATATAAAGTTAAAACTCACCGATGGCTCTTTAAAGCGTTACAAAGTTCGTTTGGTTGCCAAAGGCTTCTCTCAGGAATACGGTGTTGATTATGAGGAGATCTTTGCTCCTGTGGCTAAAATGGCCACTGTTCGTACCCTTATCTATGTCGCTACCGTCCGTCACTGGCCTCTGTTTCAGTTGGATGTCAAGAATACATTTCTCAATGGCCATCTCAATGAGGAAGTTTATATGTGGCCCCCTCCGGGTCTATCTCATCCCCCAAGCTTGGTTTGTCCCTTTCATCGTGCACTCTATGATCTCAAACAATCTCCTCGAGCCTGGTATGATCGTTTCCAGTCTACTGTTTTCCAGATTGGTTTTCATCCCAGCGCAAATGATTCAGCCATGTTTATCCGTCATACCTCTACTGGTATTGTGACCCTGCTCTTATATGTGGATGATATGATCATTATTGGTTCTGACACTGCTAATATCTCTGCGGTCAAGCAGCATCTCTTTCAGGAGTTTAAGATAAAAGACCTGAGCTCACTTCGGTATTTTCTTGGTATTGAGGTGGCTACCACTCCACAAGGCTATCTTCTCTCTCAGATTAAGTATGCTCATGAGATTGTTCACCGTGCGCACCTAACCGATGATAAAATTGTTGACACTCCCATTGAACTGCATGCAAAGTTTTCTTCCGCTGATTGTGTGCCACTTGGGGACCCTTCACTTTATCGGGAGTTAGTTGGGTGCTTGGTTTACTCACAATGACACGACCTGATATCGTTTATGTTGTTCATGTTATCAGTCAGTTTGTGTCGACTCCACGCTCTACTCACTAGGCAACTTTACTCCGGATCATTTGCTATGTTTGGCACACTATCTTTCAGAATTTATTGTTATCATCCACCTCCTCGCGGACTCTTTAGGCATATGTCGACGCTAATTAAGCTGGTAATGTCTCTAATAGAAAGTCCACCACTAGTTTGTATCTTTTTCGGTGATTCTCTAATTTCATGGAAAAGCAAGAAACAGTCTATGATCGCACGTTCCACTGTTGAGGCTAAATATTGTGTAATGGCCCATGCAACTGCTGAAATTGTTTGGCTTCGGTGGCTTCTCTGATCTGGGTGTGCCTTCTACGTCTCCTACCTCCTTATACTGTGACAATAAGAGTGCAATCCAAATTGCTCATAATTCTGTGTTTCATAAGCGTACCAAACATATTGAGATTGATTATCACTTTGTCCATCACCATCTTCAGTTAGGCACTATTTCTTTGCCATTTGTTTCGTCCACCTTGCAGCTTTCCAATTTCTTCACCAAGACTCACACTGTGGCTCGCTTTCGTTTCTTGCTGAACAAATTCTCGGTGCTCTCTGGGCTCGCATCATGAGCTTGAGAGGAGTGAGAATATATTATTGGGATACTTTCCCAATGTTAGGATTGTCATAATATATTATCATTATTGTTGATATTTTTACATTATTATGATTTAGTTTCTTAGTTAATCTATTACCATTATTATGATTTCTATAGCGTATATATTTGATGTATTCTTTCATTGTAATTCAAGATTTTGTATAGCAATAATACTTTTACCTTTGCTATCAATGATAAGGTTGTGGATACTACCACTAAGTTACATGCTAAGTTCTCTATTTCTGATGGTATTCTTCTTGAGGATCCCCCTGTCTATCGAGAACTAGTTGGGTGTTTGGTCTATCTTACTGTGATTCATCCTGACATTGCGTATGTCGTTCATGTAGTGAGTCAATTTGTCTCCGCTCCTCACTCCTCGCTCCACTCATTGGGCAGTTCTGCTTCGCATTCTACATTATGTTCATGATACTATTTTTCAAAGCCTATTCTTGTCTTCGTCTTCATCATTGACTCTACGAGCTTATGTTGATGTTAATTGGACTGGTGATGTATTTGATCGCAAGTCTACTACTGGCTTTTATGTATTTTTTAGTGACTCTCATTTTTTGAAAAAGTAAGAAACAGTCTGTTATTGCTCATTCTACTACTGAAATTGAATATCGTGTTATGGCTCATGCTACTGCTGATATTGTTGGGCTCAGCTAGCTCCTCTCTGATTTGGATGTTTCTCTCTCTTCTCCTACTTATCTCTATTGTGATAATAAGAGTGCGATTCAAATAGCTCATAACTCGTCTTCCATGAACGTACAAAACATATAGAGATTGATTCTCACTTTGTTCGTCAGCATCTTCAGCTTGGTACAATTTATCTCCCTTCATCTCATTGTCGTTGCAGCTTTCCAATCTCTTCACCAACACTCACACTTCAGCTCGTTTTTGGTTTTTACTTAGCAAACTCTCACTGCTCATCGGACTCGCATCATGAGTTTGAGGGGTATGTGAAAGTGTATTATTTTTGGTTATTTTGTTATTTATTTGTTATCTAACTGGTAGCTTAGTTATTTAAGACTAATTAGGTTTTTTTTTTCTTATACCCTATAATTTTATCATTACTAGTACCTCTTTGATGATTATGCAGTAATAATATTTCTTACTTTGTTTGCTATCAAATAGAAGCCCTCAGAGTGTAGATCACAATTCTCTTCTTCAATTTCGTGAGAATTGGAAATAAGAGCCTCCGTATATAACCTTGAAGCTCTAGGATTTTCAAATGAGAGATATAGAAAGAGAAGATGAAGAGTAGAGAGAGAGGTGGGAGAGAATGAGGCTTCTAGGAAAAGCCATTATGTACAAAAATCAAGTTTTGAGAAATTACGAACCTAACCCAAGAATAATAGCTCCTTACTCCCCCTCTTGGCAAACTCGATTATGTATTTGACCCAAAATCCCCAAAATGAGTTATAAACAACTCCAAAAGTCACCCCAGACCTCCCACATACAGAGTCTAAGAGTACTCAGGCTCTACACCCCCATGGCCCATAACCCATTAAGTCACGCCAAAATACATGCAAGTACCCGTATTATTTACACAAATTCTCACAATTACAATAATTATATCACAAATGGGTCCAATATCATATCAATTAAGGCGACATGCATAAAGCATTGTCATAAGGCACATTCATAGACAATTTCCATCCACACAAAAAAAATTTATATGATCAATAAAAATGGACCTATTTGCTTGATTTATGTCTTCTTTTACCCACAAAGGGAAAGGTGCAAGGTTCAAGGTTCATAGGTTCCAGTTCCAATTCGACACATGCTTTTGTGTGGTGTCTTACTTCAAAGAATAAAATTGATCATACATGTCCAGCGCTAGTAGCTATCAAACCAAGCCACGATGTTGAATATGAACTGATTTGCATCACAAGACAGGGTCTGCTGCTACCTTCTCTCTTCGGGTGAGCGGGATTGCTATATGCTTAAAAAAAAGATAAAAATTAAAGATTGAAAACCACGCTCAGCTATCCAATTCTACTCATCAAGAACAAGGGAATCCCCTTAAAAAAGGATGTAATTGAGGACCAAAACAAAGACAAATAACATATTTTGTTGCATTTCTCCTAGATCTCCTCGAAGAGTGAAAGCCTTTTTGTTATTTTTAAAATCCCTATTATCAGTCAAAAGCATCTGAACACAACTTCATGGGTCAAATTCCGTATGGTGAAATAATTTGTGCCTAAGGCCCATAGACACGGGGCCATATGAAAATAAATTGTCAATGTTTTCCACTTCCCCTATACACAATACAACACTGTAGAAATAAATGGCAATTAAAACTCCTCATCTGAATCATGTCATTAATATTAAGCTTTGCATGAGCAATAACCCAAGCAAGCACTCTAACTACAATATAGGAGTGCATATGCATTCCAAATCGACTAATGAGGTTCAAAGATTGCCTGTTAGGATTATCATAAATCTAATCCTATGAATGAATAGTTCACAATCTCGCTCAAACTCAAAGGCAGCTATTCAGGGGAGGAATTGGAAATCATCAAAGATTACTTCTGGAAGATGCAGATGTCATCGGGGGTAACATGTCGAGAAAAAGGGCAGACACACTAAATGTAACCTTTTCTTTGAATTTGGCACTTGAACGTCACTTTCCACCTTTATGGGAATAGGACTACACATTGTCAATATCTCTTACCCACCCAGATTTGTCTCTTCAGCGAGAGAAAGACTATTCTGAGAAATCAGTCAAGCGGGGACTACCCTCAACTCACCTCTCTCTATATGAAAACTAAAAAATAAAAATAAAACAGTCCCTTTAGAGATAGGGGTGAGCAAAAGAGCTCATTCTTCAATTTTTAGAAATTTAAATTTGTAAGAGATAGAGTTCTCTAAGTTCTAACCTTTCTATTATAATAGTAAAGCGCATTCAAATCTCCAATCAGTCTGATCAGTAAAGCAGCCAGTGAGCAATCACTAGGACCCATCAGATCTTTCCACAAAAGAATAAAAAGCCTTCTATTTAATACCATAACTCTCAAAGAAACATCATCAAGCAGAGATAACAAAGAGGATAACTCATTGGTTTCACAATCATTAAGATTCATTTAAAAAATCAAAAATTCAAAGAAATCCGAGCCAGTAACAGAAGCATTTGATAATGAGCCCGGCAATACCAATGGTATTAGAAGGAAAAAGAAAATAAAAAAAGCACAACTGTAAGCTCCAGATCTATGTAAAATATGCAAATGGTAGCTCATCAAAACAGAATTATGTAAATGTTAAGCACAATATCAGAAAAGATATTCAATGCATATCTTAAAATGCCTAAGAAAACATTCCCTAAGTTTTCTTAAAAGATACCACAACAACACACATTGTTGTGGCCACACCAGTTAAAGTTTAGGTAGGCAAATTTAAGTTTATGCAGCTGGGGGCTTCATTCTTACTGTATAGATAGAAAGGCCTACAGTCTAGGAAAGAGGATCAAAATTAGAATTATCCTCCACAGAAGTGACTGGGATATCTGTATAGAAATTAGAATTCCGCATCGTAGTGAATGTTAATGAAATATAACCGAATCCTAACGCTCTGGCATCTAAACATAACGGCAGAAATATTTGGCAACCCCAAAAGCTCTCTTTGCCATCCCCTTAATTGTTTCCATTTGTAAAGGTTTGGAAATTGGAACAATGCTTTAAAAATATATTTTTAAAAGAATAATAGGAGCAATGTGACAATGCCCTTATGAAATTAACAGAGCCTAAAAAAAAATGAGACAAGTATTTCTAAATCCATGCTTCATTAATTGAAACCAACTATTTATAAAAGGTAAACAGGAAATCCATGTCTTTAAGAAGATTTTCATGTATCATTTTCTACTGAATGCAATTAGAAGAAAAAAAAAATTATAATTTCAAATTATCCCTCAGTTTCTAACGCAAAGTAGGCAACGGGATAATCGAAAGAAACCCAGATGAACAGCATCACAGATGCAATGTAGAACCTACCCATCCCCTTCTGGGAACAACAGGAGTTTGCATTAGAGGCATCACATATCCAAGCAAATCCCCTTGAGATTACAAGGAGTCACAC
>JAUMHN010006420.1:0-10263 GCA_032360265.1 Heliamphora ciliata | reverse complement strand
AATCTAAGTAGGAGAGAGAATTTATTCACAGATAAATTTCGCGGTCTCCATCACCAGTTTGTAGGCGATACAATTAAACCCTGCGTATTGGCAGTAAGGCCCTCCTCCCCATTGGACAGATTAATTGTGGTATCGCCAGTACAAACCTCATTTAGGGATAATTCTGGATAATTGTTAGTGTGGATCAGTTCTCCATCTAAAGAGTTTATTGCGAAGCGATTGATTTTGGATTAAGTGATGGTTAACACTTAGCTGTATATAAAAGTATCATCTCCATAGGAGTTACTGTTATTATATACTGGACCGAAACTATGTCAGCTGTTTAATCTTACTTGGCATGGTCAGTTGCCTAGATAGTAAAATTAAAAGAAATTGGCCTGCCAGGTCTTATGAAGGATAGTAGACATCCTCCCATCGAGGCATGCTATTCTCAGGTTATCAGGCTGCTGGCGAATTAATTTTATAATAGTAGAGGGAACCAAATTAAAATAAATTCAAAGTTTTGCTCATCATAATTAACGATTTTATTTAATTATGTGATTCTCATGAATAAAATAGATTTCAGCCCGCTCGCTTTCATATTCAAATAAAATACACTAACGGGTCCAAATTTTGTTGATTAGAAATGCAAATTGGATATAGCTTTAACTACTAATGGTATTCCTTCAATACTAAGAAATGTGTCTGTTTCAGAAAAAGGTTCTTTTTCAGGGCCGAAAGGCATGAAGAAGAAAAATGTTCAAAAATAGGGAGACACGATTTCTAGGGTAGTTAGTGGGCCATGGACTGGTGTGAAAAAGTTGAAAGACAAATGTTCTTACTGCAACCAGACCCGACACTAGAAGAAGCCATGTCCAGTATTTCTCAAAAGACATAACACACTGGGTAATTTTTGTTCACTGGTTGTGGAAACATGTTTAGCGGTGTTATCTACCGGTACCTGGCGTGTAGATACGGGAGCCACTAATCATGTCTGCAATTCATTGCAAGGGTTCTAGAAAACCCGACAACATAGTGATGGGGAGATTTACCTGCATATGTGTGAGACCCGGAACCTTTGCATTTTATGTTATTTATATATTTGACATGTTTCTTTCAGTATATGAATAGTCTCTACGCTTGAGTTATGTTTCAAAGTTGTAGAACAGCATGTGTACACCTGTTTTACGCCTTCCCGAGTTTCGTTTTGGCCTGTTTGGTTTTGACCCTTAAATTTAGTTTTTCACCCAGCGTTGACCGATCGAGCGGTGGGAGTGCGCTCGAGCAGGCTAGTGGCAGAGCGTGGGTCGGTGTGGTGACCGCTTGAGTGGTGTTTGGGCACTCAAGCGGTGATAGCTTGGCGCGACTTTTTATAAAGCTTGGCAGCCTAGATATTTTGGACCAAAAATATCTTTTCTAGTTCTCTTTTCTCTCTACACGTTTTTTCTATCTTCTCTCTAGCTTTCAGGATAGCCCGGGCTCAGTTTTTGAAGGTCGGATAGTAGATAACTGTTGGTGACGTGGGCTTCGTATCCATTCAGACGGATTCTCGTTCTAACAAAGTTCAGTTTTGAGACGTCAAGCTGTTAGCTCTTCGAGGTAGGATTCTAGACCCTACTGTTGTTAATGGGTGCTATATATGCAGTTATATGTGTTTTCATTGGGTAAAAAATACATTAAATGTGGTTTTCATGTTTTAAACCTTGATTTTGGGAAAAAGTAGATTTTACGTCTTTCTTGATTTTATACATCATTTGGATGCGTTGGTATCCGTAGTTTAAAAAAGAGATTTGAAAACGAGGTGTTTGTGAAAATGGCGAAAAACGTATTTTTTTGGGATGTTTGGAGCTAACCCACGGGGTTGAGTCTCAACTCTTAAACGTTTTGTTGGAAATGATTGTTGATCTCCACGGTTGATGGATTGGATCATTTTATGCATGTATTGTATAACTATTTTATGGGTTTTCATAGTTGAGCTACGGTGGGCTTTTAAATGTTTCCATAAATATACCGTGACAGTGTGTGGTTTTGAGTTGGGCTTTTATTGCTCATTGGTGAAAATCCAAAAATGTGCGCAGAGTGGGTTTGCTACGGTCCCTCAGGTTAATCCCCGTAAACGTGGTTTAGTTATGTTTTGTCCATCAATCGAGGAAATCCGTAAAGAAGTTTGTTACCCCGTTAGTGGCTTTATTGTTGTAGCTCCATATAGAACTTGTCATTACCTAGCAGGCTTTAAGTGGTTCAGGACTAGAGTAATGTGGCAGAGTCAGTATATAGGATTTCATTTATCTCTTTCTCCTCGGTTGTATGGCCCGAGTAGAGCATACTGAATTATTTATAGTTTTTCCTTAACTGTGGTATGATATCTGCTAAGAAGATATGCATAGTTTAAAGGATGGAAAACTTGTGATTTTGGAAGAAAAACCTTTTTGGCTCATGTGGTTGAGTCTGCATGCTTATGATTGCATAGCCTACTTTACAGCTTTACTGTCTATTTTCTATTGGGCTTCGGCTGACGGTGTGGGATTTTACTGTAAAAATCTTTTTTTCAGGTGAGCATGTGGAGTTGACTTAGATTCCTGTGGTGGCGGAAGACTAGCTATAGTTTTCCTATTTTGACATGTACTTTTACATGTGATGCTTGTTTCAGAAGGCGAGTTTTGTATGCCTTGAGACGATATACTTAGTTATGTATGGGATTGCATGTTTACTGCTTGTGAGAGTTGAAATGTGAGGATCTTTTGTCCAAATGTTAACGATTTTTGAGTTGATGGTTTTCCAATTGCAAAATCTTATTTTCTTAAATGGTGTTTTGGTGGGCATTCGCGTGACCCTAGTGTTTGGGGCGTAACAACTTGGTATCAGAGCTCTGGGTTTGAATACCAAAGAGCCACGGAAAAGAGGGTACATCACCTTGTGAGGATGTATGTGTCCTTGATTGCACGTGTTAAAGCGTTTTCCTAACATAAGCATGATAGCCTGTTTAGCATGATGGTTGTGTATATGTGGACATGGAGGTTGGACCTTAGGATTGATTAGTCTTGCTTTCGGGCATTTGGAATAACAAACTTGGGAGACAAGTTAAAGACGCGTTTCGCAGACGTGATTTCTAGCTCGAAATCTAAGTAGGTTATCCAGATGGACGAGTCTTTCTTGTTGGTTCTCCTCGTTATGTGAGATATGTTGACATGATCTAAGTGGCTATGTGTTAGCAAGCTTATATGTGTTATGTCTTCTACGTTACAATAACATGTTGTATGGATGCTTATCCTGTTATGTTGCTTTCGTATAGAATTATGTCCATGCAGGGAGAACGAGGCTGTGGTCGAGGCTGTGGTCATGGTTCTAGTCGAAGGGACGTTCTAGTCCCAGATATTGGGGATGCTAATGCACCCCAAGGACCTATTGACGGAGACTTGATGCGTGAGATGGTAGGCTCCATTCGGCAGCTGGCTGAGGCTTATAGGGGGAGAGAGAGCGTACCTGAGCCGAGGGTGACGGTTGCGATGCATGAGTTTCGTCGTCTGGACCCTCCTACCTTTTCTGGGGATCCCAACCCCACGGTAGCCACGGAATGTTTGGAGTTGGTTAGCAGGATCTTTGATACTCTTCAGATTGAAGAGGATGATTTGCGGGTTTCATTTGCTGCTTTCCAGCTAAGGGAGAGTGCTCACATGTGGTGGAAGTTCGCCAAGACCACAGTGGGAGGCCCTTGGAAGGCATTCACGAAGGTATTTTTGGAGAATACTTTTCAGTGACTCTGAGGGATTGCTACAGAGAGGACTTCTTTTTTCTGACTTAGGGGACGATGACAGTGGTTGAGTATGAGGCTGACTTTACTAGCCTATCCCAGTTTGCAGGGGAGATTGTGCCTACTGATGAGTTTCGTGCGAAGCAGTTCGAGAGGGGTTTGAGGCCCGCTTTCTAAGACAGAGTGGCAGCATTCAGGATACAGGTCTTTATAAAGTTGGTGGAGACCGCCTTGAAGGTGGAGGACACTCTGAACGAGACGCGTAGAGATAGGGACAATAAGGGTCAGCCAAGTGGGGGAGACGCACAGGATCGGGGACGAAAGGATAAGCGTCAACGAACATCTGGTCTGAGTTCTTATCAAGTGGGGTCGTATCAGCTACAGTCTTCTGCATCTATGCCTCCCGTAGCTTCAATGGGAAGGTCGGAGCAGATGGAGCTTCTTTGTCATAGATGCCAACGGCCAGGGCATCGTGCGATAGAATGTCGGAGTCCAGCACCTGTTCAGTCGCAATCGCAGTTGCAGGGGAGGGAGCCAGTGCTATGTTTTGAGTGTGGCCAGCCAGGACACATCCGGAGGAACGGCCCTAGAGGAGGGAGCATGCGGAGTACAGCTGGAGCACTTGTCACTCCATCTGCCTAGGGAAGCAGCCATCTAGGTCAGGCAGACATTCTACAATTCAGAGTCAGAGTGGACAGGCCAGAGCATATGTTCTTGCAGATCCTAGTCCATCCAGAGCACCAATCGTACCCGATGCTGCTGCTACCACCTCCATGATTAGAGGTACTCTTCTAGTCTATAGATCATGGGCCAGTGTTCTTATCGACACCAGAGCATCGCATTCATTTATATCTTTTGCTTTTGCATCTGCATTGGGGTTGAAAACAGACTTGTTGGGTAGTGTTTTGAGCGTGGAGACCTCATTCAGTGGGAGTGTGACGTTGAGTCTTGTTTGTAGATCCTGTGTGTTGGAGGTCGCCGGTCATTGTTTAGAGTTTGACTTTATTATTCTAGACATGATCGCGTTTGATGTCATCCTAGAGATAGATTGGCTGACCACCTATCGTGCCTTTATCGATTGCAATCGATGGAGGGTAACGATTTGTACACCGACGGGAGATTGTTTTTGTTTTGTGGGTGACCGGGATGAGGGTTTGATGTCTATATTCAGCATTGTACGAAACCAGGGCAACCTGGGTTTCCTCTTTTTAGCCCTTATGTTGAATGAGGTAGTTGGGATTCAAGGAGAGTTACCTTCAGTGGTTTGCGACTACTCAGATGTCTTTTCTGACGATCTGTTTGAGTTGCCACTGAGCTGCGAGGTAGAGTTCTCCATTGATCTAGTTCCTGGAGCTGCTCCCATATATACACCGTCTTATCGTTTTGCAACCGCTGAGTTGCGTGAACTCAAGGTACAGCTTCAGGAGTTGCTAGGCAGGGAGTTTATACGCCCGAGTACTTTGTCGTGGGGTGCTCCTGCTCTTTTTGCTAAGAAGAAGGATGGATCCTTACGATTGTGTATCAACTATCAGAAGCTGAATCAGGTGACAGTGAAGAATAAGTATTCGATGCCGAGGATTGATGATTTGTTTGATCAGCTGAAGGGTTCGAGCTGCTTCTCGAAGATTGACTTGACATCAGGATACCACCAGTTGAGGATTAGGGATGAGGACATAGCGAAGACTGCCTTCCAGACTCGCTATGGTCACTACAAGTTTCTAGTTATTCCGTTCGGCCTGACGAACACTCCTGCCACGTTTATGAGTTTGGTGAATCGAATCTTCCATCCTTATCTAAACAGTTTTGTAGTGGTGTTTGTGGATGATATACTTATATATTCACCCACGAGGGAAGCGCACGAGGATCACATGCGGATCACGCTACAGACTTTAAGAGAGCATTGCTTGTATGCGAAGTTCGATAAGTCCGAGTTCTGGATGTCTAGGGTGAGATTTCTTAAACACGTAGTGTTGACAGACGGAGTAGCTGTGGATTCGTTGAAGACTGATGCTGCGACAGGTTGGGAGCGACCGAAGAGCGTTTTTGAGATTCGTAGTTTTTTGGGTTTAGCAGGTTACATCGGCGGTTCGTGAAGGATTTTGCAAGACTTGCTGCACCGATGACGCGTCTGACGCGAAAGGGTGTTGTGTTTGTTTGGAGTGAGTCCTGTGAGTCGGCGTTCCAGGAGTTGAAGACGAGGTTGACTAGTGTGCCAGTGTTGATTATCCCAGAGCGAGGCTTGGGGTATACAGTGTACTGTGATGGATCACACGACAGTCTGAAATGTGTTCTGATGTAGGGAGGTAAGGTTGTGGCCTACGATTCTCGACAGTTGAAGATGCACGAAAAGAACTACCTGACACACGATCTGGAGTTGGCAGCCGTGGTCTTTGCCTTGGAGATATGGCGTCACTATCTTTATGGTGAGCATTTCGAGGTTTTCTCCGATCACAAGAGTCTGAAATACTTATTTTCACAGGACCTGAACTTGCGCCAATGACGATGGATGGAGTTGTTAGAGGATTATGATTTTGACTTGCATTATCACCCAGAGAAGGCCAATGTTGTGGTAGACACTCTCAGTAAGAGATCCCACGGGTCGTTAGCTTTTGTAGCTACACGCGAGTGGGACATGCTTGGAGAGATTGGGGAGTTTGATCTGTGTTTTGGGGAAACAATGACGGGTGCCACCTTATTTTCAGTAGTTACTCAACCAGCGTTGATAGCACGTGTGCTAGAGGTCCAGCAGACGGACCAGGTGGCTCAGATGATATGGGATCGTGTTGCAAGTCGAGAGGTTACAGCGGGATGGATTATGGGTTCAGATCACAATCTGAGGTTGGCTGGGAGGTTATTTGTGTCAGAGTCATGTTGCGCAGATATACTACGTGAGTGTCATCATTCTCGTCTTGTAGTGCATCTTGGAGGCCCGAAGATGTATCATGACCTACGTCGTCAGTTCTGTGGGACAGGAATGAAGAGAGACGTGGTCCAATTTGTTTCTCAGTGCCTTACCTGTCAAAAGGTGAAAGCAGAACATCAGAGACCGAAAGGACTGCTACAGCCGTTACCAATATCAGAGTGGAAGTGGGAGAACGTCATGATGAATTTTGTGTAAGGACTTCCTCGATCACCTAGGGGACACGACGCCGTATGGGTTGTGATTGATAGGTTGACGAAGTCTGCACACTTTCTCCCCATTCGTGTGAAGGACTTGGTGGACCGACTGAGTAGATTGTATGCCAGAAAGATAGTCCGGTTGCATGGAGTGCCAGTGTCTATTGTTCCTGACTGAGACCCGCATTTCATATCGCGCTTTTGGTAGAGTCTTCAGGAGGCATTGGGGATGAACTTGATGTTCAGTACTGCTTTTCACCCCCAGACAGACGGTCAGTCTGAGAGGACTATACAAATTTCGGAGGATATGGTGAGGGCTTGTGTCCTTGACTTCAGAGGTTCTTAGGAGAATCATCTACCGTTGACAGAGTTTGCATACAATAATAGCTATTAGTTTAGTATTGAAATGGCACCGTATGAGGCTTTGTATGGTAGACCGTGTAGGTCGCCCGTGTGTTGGACAGATGTGGGAGAGACCACAGTCTTGGGACCCGACTTGGTGCAGGAGACGACAGAGAAGGTAGCCGTGATTCGTCAACGCCTTATGACAGCTCAGAGCCGCCACAAGAGTTATGCAGATCAGATGAGACGACCTTTAGAGTTTGCAGTGGGGGATCATGTGTTTCTGAAGGTCTCACCACGTAGAGGTTTGAGGAGGTTTGGTGGTAGCGGGAAGCTGTCACTGCGCTTCATTGGACCATTTGAGATCCTCAACAGAGTTGGACAGATCGCATATTGTTTGGCTTTGCCACCTCAGTTAGCATCTGTGCACAACGTGTTTCACGTTTCTATGCTTCGGAGGTACGAGCTTGATCCTTTACATGTGTTAGATTGGGCTGAACTGCGGATTGATGAGGATGCCACTTAAGAGGAGCGTCCAGTGAAGATCCTAGATACAAAGGAGCAGGTGTTACGGGGTAGGACAATTGCTTATGTCAAGGTCCTATGGGTTCATCACGGGGTTGAAGAAGCGACATGGGAGCTCGCCTCTGGGATGCGTGCTAGATACCCAGGCCTGTTTACCTCGCGACCTTGTTACGAATTTTGGGGGAAAAATTCCTTAAGGGGGAGAGTTGTGAGACCCGAAACCATTGCATTTTATGTTATTTATATATTTCACATGTTTCTTTCAGTATATGAATAGCTTCGATGCATGAGTTATGTTTCAAAGTTGTAGAACATGTGTACACCTGTTTTATGCCTTCCCGGGTTTCGTTTTGACCAGTTTGGTTTTGACTCTTAAATTCAGTTTTCCACCCAGCGTTGACCGCTCGAGCGGTGGGAGTGCGCTCGAGCAGGCTAGTGGCAAAGCGTGGGTTAGTGAGGTGACTGCTCGAGCGGTGACAGCCTGGCGCGACTTTTTATAAAACCTGGTAGCCTAGATATTTTGGATCAAAAATATCTTTTCTAGTTCTCTTTTCTCTCTACCCCTTTTCTTTACCTTCTCTCCAGCTTTCGGGATAGCCCGGGCTTAGTTTTTGAAGGTTGGATAGCAGATCCTTGCTGTCGGCGACGTAGGCTTCGTATCCATCCAGACATATTCTCGTTATAAAGAAGTTCAGTTTTGAGATGTCGAGCTATTAGCTCTTTGAGGTAGGATTCTTGACCCTACTATTGTTAAAATGTGCTATATGCAGTCATATGTGTTTTCACCGGGTAGAAAATACATTAAATGTGGTTTTCATGTTTTAAACCTTGATTTTGGGTAAAAAGTAGATTTTAAGCCTTTCTTGGTTTTATACATGATTTGGATGCATTGGTATCCGTAGTTTTTAAAAGGAGCTTTGAAAACGAGGTGTTTGTGAAAATGGCGAAAAATATATTTTTTTTTGAGGTTTGGAGCCAACCCTCGGGGTTGAGTCTCAACTGTTAAACGTTTTGTTGGAAATGGTTGTTGATCTTAATGGTTGATGGGTTGGATCATTTTGTACATGTATTGTATAACTATTTTATGGGTTTTCGTAGTTGAGCTACGGTAGGCTTTTAAATATTTTCCATAGATGTACCATGACAGTGTGTGGTTTTGAGTTGGGCTTCTATTGCTCCTTGGTAGAAGTCCAAAAATGTGTGCAGAGTGGGTTCGCTATGGTCCCTCGGGTTAATCCCCGTAAACATGGTTTGGTTATGCTTTGTCCATCGGTCGTGAAAATCCGTAAAGAAGTATGTTGCCCTGTGAGTGGCTTTATTGTTGTAGCTCCGTATAGAACTTGTCATTACCTAGCAGACCTTAAGTGGTTCAGGACTAGGGTAATGGGCAAGAGTCTATAGTTGTTATCTTTGTCTGTGTCACAGTGTCGGTACATAGGATTTTATTTATCTCTTTCTCCTCAGTTGTGTGGCCCGAGTGGAGAATACTATTTTATTTACAGTTTTTCCTTAACTGCGGCATGATATTTGTTAGAATGATATGCATAGTTTAAAGGATGAAAAACTTGTGATTTTAGAAGAAAAACCTTTTTGGCTCCTGTGGTTGAGTCTGTATGCTTATGATTGCATAGCCTACTTTACAACTTTGCTGTCTATTTTCTATTGGATTTCGGCTCACGGTGTGGGATTTTGCTGTAAAAACCTTTTTCAGGTGAGCATGTGGAGTTGACCTAGATTCTTGTGGTGGTGGAAACTAGCTGTAGTTTCCCTGTTTTGACATGTATTTTTACATGTGATGCTTGTTTCAGAAGACGAGTTTTGTACGCCTTGAGATGATATACTTCTTCATGTATGGGATTGCATGTTTATTGTTTATGAGCGTTGAACTGTGGTGATCTTTTGTCCAAATGTTATAGATTTTCGAGTTGATGGTTTTCCAATAGCAAAATCTTTTTTTCTTAAACGGTGTTTTGGTGGGTTTTCGCGTGACCCTAGTGTTTGGGGCATGACAATATGGGCAAAAATACAAAGGTAACAGCAGTTGCAGTAGGAGATGTCACTCTTAGTTTTGGTAGAGATCAGGTTTTAATATTGAGAGGTTGTCTTTATGTACCTACCATTAGAAGGAACTTAGTTTACATTTCTGGATTAGCTAAAGATGGATATTTGGTTTATTTTAATAACTTTGTGGTTATTAAGGATAATAAACATGTTATCTGTTCTGGTACATTGGTGGATGATTTTTATATTATTACTCCAATATCTCTTATATTGCAACTGACTGAAACAAATAATACATCTACATTACCATATAAGAGAAAGTTTCATTCTTTAATGAACCAAACGTTTCTTTGGCACTTACGCTTGGGACATATTAATCTAAAAATGATAAACAGACTGGTAGCAGATAGACCTTTGAGTTCATTGGAAGTGAAAGCACTTCCAGTCTATGAATCTTGCTTAGAAGGTAAAATGACCAAGAGGCCCTTTTTGGCCAAAGGCTATAGAGCTAAAGAACCGTTGGAGCTGGTTCATTCTGATGTGTGTGG
>JAUMHN010006410.1:0-10263 GCA_032360265.1 Heliamphora ciliata | reverse complement strand
GATTCTCATAAAATAAAAAATTAATTTTATTAAAAATAAAATTAAATACTAAAAACATAGTTTTCAGTATACCAACCTTAACAGAGCAGCCCATCTGTGGGTGATAGTATCGGTGCAATCCTAAGAGGGGGTAATTGGGTATTTAAAAAAAATTGTTTAATGATTAAACACAAGATTCAAATATAGATTTTAAATATGGATGACGCAAGTATAAACAATAATATAACAATAATGAAAATGAAGAGTATATAGGGTTAGAGATACGACGCCAAGATTTTTATAAGGTTTGACGCACCGGCCTACGTTCTTATCTCAAGCCAACCGCTATGAGAATTTTCACTGACACCCTTTCAATAGGCGGAGCAGCCTCTCTCTTTCGTCTAGGCGAAGTAGCCTCTCTTGAGAATATCCCCTTCTCAAGTACAAACACTTCTTATAGGCGAAACAGCTTCTCTTGAGAATATCCCCTTCTCAAGTATCCCAATCTTTATAGGCGGATCAACCTCTCTTAAGAAATACCCTTCTCAAGTACAACAAGATGAAATGAATTTGTACAAGAAGGTGCTCCTTCAACGAGCGGATGACTACAAAAGATCAGCACACTAATTCACTTCTCAAAGAATATATCAAATGAAGCTCTATAAGAATTCTAAGACATTTCTCTCAAAAATATGATAGAAAATCAATAATTTGAAGCACAAATAGAAGGAATATGAGAGAATTGATTTGAAAACTTGAAGTGTATAAAACCAGAGCTCAAAGGCTCTATTTATAGGCCAAAAAATTGTACTAGCTGTTGGGCTAAATATGAAAATTTCAAACTAGCCGTTTTAGTCGAAATTCAAAATTTTGTCGACTCAGACAACTGACCTTGGTGGTTCAGTCGACTGGATTGCCAATATCACCATCCAGTCGACTAGACTTGTGGGTCAGTCGAGTAAACTGCTTTAAATCCAATTTCTGGTTTGGCAGTCTAGTTTCAGTCGGCTGAATGCTATGCATTAGGTGACTGAACTTTAAAAAGTTCAGTACTTTTGACTTTGAAGTTGTTTTTTATCTTCTCTTTGCTTTGGAAAATATTTTCATAATCTTTTAGGATTCCAATGAACTTCAAAAGATATAACCATGAGATTTGTGAACTTACATAGATCTTTGATACAAATGAAATTTAACACTTAGTCTTCAATTCTTCAACTTTTACATTGCTTCAAAACCTTGTAGCCAATGTGTTTGATTTGAATTTTGCTTTATGGTTTTCACTTTGTATCTTTAATTGTGCTAATCATATATTTTTTGTCAATGATCTCAATTTTCGTAATTAGAAACTTAGGTTTGTTATCATCAAAATGGCTGTTGAAATCTTGTTAGGCCAACAATCTCCCCCTTTTGATGATGACAAATATGGAGCAAAATAATATAAGAAAGCTATATAAAGCTCTCTCTATCAATAAGCATGCAATAATAAGCTTGTATAAGAGTTGAATAACTCTCCCTCACTATACGCATAAGAATTCAATTAGTTGTATCTTTTGAGTTTAAAAGCATATTTTGTTTTGAAGTGGCATAGATATGAAAACATTAAGTTTAATTTCATTCTTTAAGCATTTCGAGCATAACTTTGAAAACTTAATTTTTATTGAATCGTTTTAAAACTTTAAGTATTTCAAGCACTTTAAGCATAATTTTGAAACTTTAGTGTTCACTAAACATTTTGCAAACTTTCAAATATGTTAACATTCATTTAATATTTATGCATTTTAAGCATATGAGATCTCAAGAATATTTTGCTTAGCATTTTTCAATAATCATTTCAAAGCTCATTTTAAGATGATTTTATGCAATTAAAGCATGTTATGAGCAATGATGTTGGAAGTGTAAGAATGTAAGATCATTCATCAATGTAAGAACATTCAACAATAAATTTTAAGTTATGGATACCAAATCATGCATTTCCATCCATCTATCATTTGAAGTGTAATAATGCATATATAGCATTCATCCATATAAAGATGCGTAGATCAAAAGGTAATCAAGCATTCATTCACATAAAGTCAAAATATCATAAGAGTCAAAAAGATGTAGAGCTAGAGGTGCACTTGTTATCATCACCATCATCAACAGGTGAAGAGGTGTCATAGGCAGGAATGCCTAAGGCATCCTTGATACGAGTGAGGCGAGTGTTGACCCTTGTAAATTCTTTCTTAACCTCTTTGGTGAAGGGTTTCACTATTTTCTTAAGGAAGGACTTGGTGGACTGATCAAGTGTAGCAGGTGCAGTAGCAGTGATAGGAGCAACAGGAGAAGATGCAGCAGCCTGTGCATAGACTTGCTCTTCATCCTCTTCTGCTTCTTCCTCACTATCATAAGCCACCTCGGGTGCTGGCCTATGTATCTGTGTCTTGTGTTGCCATTCCCTATCTCTTAGAAGATAGCCCATTTGCTTCAAAGTGGTATGGTTGAGAAAGTCAGAGGGTTTAGGAGTAAGGAAATTAAAAGGAGATGAATAAAACCCATAAGACTCAAATAGTGGAGTGAGAAAAGCCCCATATGGAAGAGTATGTCTTTTGGCATTTTCTTTAGAAAGCATCCAATGACATATCAAAGATGGAAGATTATGGGGTTTGCTCGTGTAGATACACCAGAGAATAAAACAATCATGGTAAGAGATGTAACTACGACATCCACTACGAGGAAAAATATTACAAGTGATGATAAGATGTAAAAGCTTGGCCTCAAGTGTGTGTTGTGAGTGCAAAATTGATAGTTCTTTCTTGCAAGACCATGGGTAAAAAAGTTTTGAGGTGTGAAGTCTTGTTCCATGATCCAAGATGATGAGACTCGTGGACAAGTGAAATTGCCTCTACCTAACCCAAAAAGGTTTGCAATATCCTTATCGGTATACCGATAGGTTTTTCCATAAAGATAGATAGAAAGATGGGTATAGGGATCATTTGGATTCGGTTTGTCCTCCTTGGCCAGATTTGCATAAAATAAACATGTAAGTTGATGATAAACTCCTTTGGGTTGATAAAATAGGTATGGACCCCACCCAACCCTAGCTAGGATACGATAAAGGTTTGGAAAATAAGCGTCCATGAAGTGCATGTCTAGGAATTTACCGAATATAGGTTCAAGCGACCGGATTTGAGTTTTGTAGATAGATTCGGCGTGTCCCGTTGAGAACCATTTATCATTTTCATCTGTGGTGTCCTCGTGTGCAATCGTTTTCCATTTTTCACCTCTAGTTCTAGGAGCCATCGTTTGAAAGAGAGGATGTATGTGTTGAATGGTTGAATGGAAGAGATTGGAAGAATGAAAGAGAGTTTAGGAGGGTTTTAGGTCATAAAGAAGAGAGAAACCGAGAGTGAGAAAATGAAATAAGGTTGTTTAAAATGTGTTCCGTCGACTTAGGGTTTTAAAATCCCAAAGGTCCGGTCAGCTAGATTAGGCAATGCAGTCGACTGGATGTTAATGTTCAGTCAACTGGATGTTGCCTTTTTCAAAATTCTGATTTCCAGTCAGTCGCTCGAATAAAGGGGTTCAATTTATTTTATGTTTTAAAAACGTTTCTCACCTTTTCTCGATTAAGCTCATACAACTTCTCAATTATGTAATAAGCACAATTCTCTTGTTATTAAGATAAATCGATCCTCATTAAGTGGTTTAGTAAAAATATCGGCCCATTGATTATTTGTTCAAACAAATTCTAGATGAATATCGCCTTTTTGTTCATGATCACAAAGAAAATGGTGTCTTATCTCAATGTGCTTCGTTCGTGAATGTAATATTGGATTCTTAGAGAAATTAATTGCACTTGTATTATGGCATTTGATTAGCACAATATCATAATTCATTTTAAAGTCTTGAAGTTGATGTTTCATATATAAGATTTGTGCACAACATTTACTCGTGGCCATATATTCGGCTTTGGTAGTAGATAAGGCTACAATATTTTATTTCTTGAAAAACCATGAAACAAGTGACTTCTCTAGGAAATGATAGGTTCTACTAGTACTTTTGCGATCAATTTTACACCCGGCAAAATTCTCATCTGAATAACCGACCATTTCAAAGGAAGTGAACTTGGGATACCATAAGCCTATATCTATAGTGCCAATTAAATATCTTAGGATTTTTTTTACTGTAGTTAAGTGTGATTCTTTCAGACATACTTGATATCGAGCGCACTTACACACACTGAACATTATATCAGGTCTACTTGAAGTTAAATATAATAGGCTACCAATCATACATCGGTAGAGCTTAGTGTCCACCAGCTTCCCTTGCTCATCTTTGTCAAGTTTGGTTGAGGGACTCATTGGAGTTCCCAATACTTTTTCGTCTTCCATGTTGAAGCATTTGAGCAGTTCTCTTACGTACTTTGATTGGTTGACAAAAATCCCGTTATTTTCTTGTTTGATTTGAAGCCCGAGAAAGAATGTGAGCTCGCCCATCATACTTATTTCGAATTCTTTTTGCTTGAACAAAGAAAAATCCTTACACAATTTTTTGGGAGTAGCATCGAAAATAATATCATCCATATATATTTGCACGATAAACATATCATCATTGTTTATTTTGATAAATAATGTTGTATCAACCTTTCCTCTTGTAAATCCATTATCTAACAAAAAGCTCCTTAATATTTCATACGAAGCTTGAGGAGCTTGCGTTAATCTATACAAAGGTTTTGTTAGTCTAAACACATGATTTGGATAGTGATAATCTTCCAATCCTTACGGTTGTTCAACATATACTTTCTCATTTATAAAGTCATTTAAAAAAGCACTTTTTACATCCATTTGAGAAAACTTAAAGTTCCTATAGGATGCATACGCAAGTAACATGCGAATGGCTTCAATTCTAGTTACTGGTACATAGGTTTCATCAAATTCTATTCCTTCTTGTTGATTATAATCTTGTGCAACTAACCTAACCTTGTTACGGATAACAATGCCGTTTTTATCCTTTTTATTTCTATATACCCATTTAGTTCCAGTTATCATAAGATCTTTAGGCCTAGGAACTAAACTCTCAACTTTATTTCTTTCGAACTGGTTTAATTCTTCTTGCATGGTTATTATCTAAGATTCATCATCTAGTGCATCATCTATGTTTTTAAGTTCTTCTTGTGAAAGAAAAAGCAAGATGATCACAGATATTTTTCAAGAAAGATCGAGTTGTTACCCCTCGTGAAGGTTCACCTATAATTTGATCCATAGGGGGGCCTTTTACTGTCTTCAATTCTTTTGGTAGTTCTTCATGGTCATTTTGATCTTGATCTTGAGGGCCATGAACCTCGATGCTTTTGCCTTTGTCCTCCTTAATTTGCATTTCTTCCATTCCTTTGTTAACATCTAGATCATCATCATTTGGAGTCTTGGAAGAGAAAGGGTTAGCCTCATCAACAGTTATATGAATGGATTCAACTAATGTTATAGTTCTTTTGTTGTAGGCTATATAAGCTTTACTATTTGTTGCATACCCAAGAAAAATTCTTTCATCAGATTTTGACTCAATTTTTTTCAAATCGTCTTTGTCATTTAAAATAAAATATTTACATCTAAAAATATGAAAATAAGAAATGCTGGGCTTTGTATCATTCCATAGTTCATAAGTAGCTTTGTTTAAATAATGTCTTATGAAAACTCGGTTCATTACATAGCATGCAGTATTTACTGCCTCGGCACAAAAATTCGTAGGAATTTTATGTTCATTTAACATGGTTCGAACCGCTTCCTGTAATGATCTATTTTTTCTTTCAACAACTCCATTTTGTTGAGGAGTTTGAGGAGTTGAAAATTTGTGAAAAATTCCATTTTGATTACAAAAATCTTCAATATCTTTATTTTTAAATTCTCCTCCTCTATCACTACGAATGTGTAGAATAGAATAGCCTTCTTCATTTTGAATTTGCTTACAAAATTTGGCGAATACAAGACATACTTCATCTTTTGATGCAAGAAATAACACCCAAGTATATCTTGAAAAATCATCAACTATAACAAAGCTATATACTTTTCCTTCAAGACTTTGGGGTTTCATAATACCAAATAAATCGAGATGAAGTAATTGTAGTAGTCTATTTGTAGAAATTTCTTGTTTTTTTTTAAACTTGTTTTGGCCTGCTTACCAAATTAGCAAGGATCACAAATTTTGTCTTTGATAAATTTAATTTTAGGCAAGCCCTTAACCAAATCTTTCTTGACTAGTTTGGATAGGAGATCCATGCTAGTATGATCTAGCATCTTATGCCATAACCAACTAGTTTCATTTATGGCAGAAAAACATTTAACATTTTAGGAATTTAAATTTTCAAAATCAATATTGTAAACATTTTCATATCATTTTGCAACAAATAAAACTTTATGATTTTCTTTATTTTCAACAACACAAGTGTCATGTAAAATTTGTCTACTATAGCCTTTATTACATAATTGACTTATACTAAGAAGATTATGTTTAAGACCATCAACAAGAAGTACATTATCAATTAATAAGAAAGATTTCTTACCAACCTTACCTACACCAATGATTTTACCTTTTTCATTGTCTCCAAAATTTACATAACCTCCATCCTTAGGTTGTTAAGCTTGAGAATTTAGATTTGTCGCCCGTCATATGTCTTGAGCATCCAATATCCAAGTACCATTTTTTTTTTGAGGAGGAGAATCTCAAGTACACCTACAAGACAATTTAAGTGATTTTTTTTAGTACCCAAATCTTTTTGGATCCTATGGGATTAGTGACTTTAACTCTCCAAATTATTTTTGGGACACAATTATTTCTCTTTAATGGAAAATCAAATTTAATGTGTCTCTTTTTCTTGCATTGAAAACAAGTTACATTTTCGTAGATATTTTCTGAAGTTGAGATTGAAAAAATCTTGGATTCTTTTATAAAATAACTTTTAGACTTTTTCTTGATGTTCACCTCTCCATTGTAATCAATGACTTATTTATTTAAAGACATTCTTTGTGCTTGTAAAAGTTTTTCAAAATTTTTCTTTCCATTAATAAATTCGTAGATGATTCTTGAGTAATCTTCTACTTTTTTTTTAGTTTGCAAGAAATATCATTTTCAATATTTTTACTTTTTAAGTTCTTGAATTCTTTTTTTAAAATGTCATTTTCTTTCTTCAGTTTAGAAATCTCATTTTTAGAAATTTTTGTTAATTTATCAAATTTAACTTTTAAAATGAGTTTTTCTTTTTCTAAAGATTTAATTTGCAAACTATGTTCTTTAGACATGTTTTCTTTTTCATTTTTACCATTTTCATTTAAGGTTTTTAATTCCTCAATTTTTTAAGAAAAGTTTTTATTCTTGTTTTTTAATTTTATATTTTTCTTTTCTAATTTCAAAAGACTTTTATGTAAATTGAATAATTCATTTTTAAGTTTATCGTATGATGGCATAGAGTAAGAGGTAGATTCATTGCATGATTTAAGTGAGTTATAATGAGAATTACCTCTTCGTCTATACTTGCCATCAAGCAGAAGTTGGCCGCTTCGTCATCACTTGAGCTATTTGTGAGACCCTGACCTGTTTTATTTTTGAAAATATTTAAGTAGTGTTAATGGAGTTCGAGTTACCTCATAACCTCAGTAATGTTTGGTTTCGGGGTTGAAAAACCTGTTTGACGCAAGGGGTCGTTTTTTCTCCACAGTTCAGTCAACTGGACAGGAGAACCCAGTCGACTGGGTCGATAGTAGGCTCATCCAGTCGACTGAACTGGGAGGTCAGTCGACTGAACCTTGGATTTTTGCCGTGCTTATAAATATCTGAGGCCTGGAGATATTTTGGAAAAAGGTTACTTCTAAGCTAAGTTTCAGTTTTCTCTACATTTTCTCTAGATTTTTAGGGGCCTAGGGCTCGATTTTTAGCGATCTGACAGCGGATCATTGATGTTGGTGCCGGGGGCTTCTCATTCATCCAGACATAATCTCGTTTCGTCGAGGTTCATTTTTTGAGGCGTCGAGTGTGACGACCCGTCCTCCGGGCACGTTGGGACATACATAAATATAAACATAGGGATATACTAGCCATACATTCATATTTACATAGGATAGTTATTACAATATAAATGAGTTCTGAACTGTCCAAATTACATAACTATTACAGTTTCACCAAGAAAATTTAAAAAAATCGCTAAGCATGTGAAAAACTACATGTAAGAACAAAAGTACATATCTTGATTCCTCAGAATGCATCAGCTGGCTCCATGTGCTCTTACAATTTACCTTGTCTTTCCAACTCTTCTTCCCTCTCGGGGATGACTTTCTCAAAGAACTCCTCCTCACCCGTGGCATGAATGCCATGAGCCAAGGCACAGAAGCAAAACACTCTAACCTTCTAAATAATCGCACGGCACAAAATTCACCACAACACATACCATATAACATCCAATCCAATTTATAGTCAAGGAGACAGAAAAATTTATGACAGGATAGCAGACAAGTCAATAAACATATGCACATGAGATGTCGTGTATGAAATGCAGATGCCCATCCCAACATGCACCCAGATTATAATAGGGATTCCACACCGAGAATCACCAGAGTACACTTGATGGGACTCTGATCACCAAACCTATTCTCGCATCGTTGCGAATAGTAACTACCTCACCGAGCGTCATGCCACAGCTGTTTTACTCAATGAAAACGGCGTGGGGTGGCCAATAACATCCTTATTCCAAATCCTGGCCAAAATTATATGTGCACAAAATCGACCTTAAGAACAAGAATGCTCGTTTGGCATCAACTCAAAGTCTAAATCATCAAATCAGAATGCTAGCGACGAGACATGGTACCCAATAATATCCATAAACCATTTCAAACACTGGGGACGCACCCAGGGTGTATAAGCCACATTCATTTTAAAGACCGGAGACGCACCCAGGGTGTATAAACCAAAACATTTTCAAAAATAGCAACTAGGGATGCCCTAGACTTAGAATCAAGAACAACGATCTCAACACAGCCCATCCCAACAACGATTTGCACAGATGGACTCCAACATGCTAGGATGCAAATGACAATGCTCATGATGTGTACCATTGATCTCAAATGCAACAATTTATAGCATGGTATTAACATAGCAAGATTCATGATATAACGCGTAAAGCATAAGGTACAAGTATGTGAAGCACAAGTTACAATTCTCAAAATATGATTCAAATATGATAGCATGGGTTCTAAATCATCATACATTCACTTAGAAACATTAATCGACTAATTCAAATCAATCATCATACAAAAACTTGGGTCTCATAGGGAAGGGTACTCAACATATTCTTAACAAATTTTAAGGCCAAAAGTCAAGTATTAAATTAAAAAGGCCAACAAGGTTTTGGAGTATGTAGACTTGGAATCAAGTTATGATTTTTATACACCATTTGGATAAAAATATTTTCTATAACTCTCATGTTTAACACCAAGGCCAAAACTTAAGACAAAGGGGTGAACAAAACATCCTAAGCAAAAATGGTTCTGCACTTTTCTTAGGATTTTAACAAAAATATGCTTCTGTTGGTCTCGGTTTTGGGATATCATATCAAGTCCAAATGATCCCATTTCTTAGTATATTCTAGTTTAACAAGTCCCCTATAAGTTTCATGTTTAGAGCTAAGGGTAGTTGTTTGAAACAAGTTAGACTTTTTGTCCATTTTAAAAAGTAGGTTATGTCAGCCGCCAAAACTCAACTGAGCCGATTTTGGACAGAGGGTTTGAAACGGTTTTGGGGTATCATCCCGAGGCTTTAATGTTTGAGTTTTGGAAATAAAGTACTTCAATATGTTAGCTACAATATTAATGTAGATTACTTTTGGAATAGGTCATTAAAAATAGGGGTTTTGAGCTATATAAAAATATGTAACAGAATGTTCCTTGGGGGATGAAACTCAACAGAGAATTTCAAAGGGGTTTTGACCTATCAAGTCTAAATTGTTTATTCTGATTTTTGGTGGGTAGATAGATATACATGTTGTCTACAACTTTCATGTTTGACCAAAGTTCGGGGCTCATTTTAAAATAGGCCAAGTCGGTAGTGTTGACTAGTCAGAAAATGACACACTTTGGTAAAATTGCAATATCTTGAGTTCTAGTTATGCAAATGAGTTGAAGCCAACTTTGGATGAAAGATAACACAAAAGGATACATCTGGACATAAACAACATGCTTAGATCAAATTTCTATATTGAGTTATGGCATTTCAAATCTTAGGGCAGAAACATCAAAGTTCTCAAAAATTAAGCCTCTTAGGGTT
>JAUMHN010006399.1:0-10264 GCA_032360265.1 Heliamphora ciliata | reverse complement strand
TCCATGGTTCATGGATTGGATCTCCTTATATACATGTGTTGTATATCTGTTTGTGGGTTGGTTTTGAAATGCTTATCTATAGATGTACCGTGACAGTGGGTATTATTGAGTTGGGCTTACATTGCTTCTTGGTGAAAATCCAAAAATGTGCGCAGAGTGGGTTTGCTACGGTCCCTCGGGTTAATCCCCGTAAACGTGGTATTAGTTAGGCTACGTTTATCGGTTATGGAAATTCGTAAAGAAGCTTATTGTCCCGTGAGTGGCGTTGTTGTCGTAGCTCCGTATAGAACTTGCCATTACCTGGCGAGTCTTGAATGGCTGGGGTCTAGGGTAATGGACAGGAGTCTATAGTTGTTACCTCTGTCCGTGTGGGTGTGGCAATGTCGGTACATAGGATTTTATTTTTTTTATCTTATTTTCTCGGTTGAGTATCCGAGTGGAGCATACTGTTTTACTGTTTTCCTTAACTGGTGCATGATATCTGTTAAGCTGATATACATAGTTTCAAGGATGAAAAGCTTGTGGTTTTGTAATGGAAAACCTTTTGGGTGCTGTGGTCGAGTTAGCTCATACTATATGATTGCATGACCTGCTTTACAGCTTTGATATAGTCTGTTTCTATTGGGCTTCAGCTCACGGTGTGGGATTTTGTTGTAAAAATATTTCCAGGTGAACACGATGAGATAACCTAGTTGCAGAGGTGATGAAAAAATTACTGTAGCTTTTCCTATTTTTGTACATGTACATTTACATGTAATGCCTATGATGGCTAGTTTTGTACGTCTTTTGGCGATATACTTATTCATGTATGAGAATGCATGTTTATTGTTTATGAGAACTGATCCTCGGGAAATCTTTTATCCAAATGTTATATTTGATTTCCTATTGTACAACCTTTTTTTTTTTAAATTGGTGTTTCGGTGGGCTTTCGAGTGACCCTGGTGTTTGGGATGTGACAGAGGATATGAACGAGCCACGAATTGAGTTGCCCACAAAATATAATACAAGTATTACAATAGTAGTATATCTCTTTTTGAAAACTCTTATTTCTATCTCTTCATACATATTTTTTATTTTTCTCTTCTCTACCAAATACTAAGGCTAACAAGCCATATATATAGTATAAAATTATGATATAATATTAATAATCATAATAATTTATTACTCATAAAACAAATAACTAATGGCTATTTAAGCCACATTATGACCCTACATAAATATTATAACTCCCAAATAATATAATGACTAAATATTTATTTTTATTAAAATTCTCCTATATTTCCCAACTTTTAATAAAAATAAAATGTATATAATAATTTGACTTGAAAATCAAAAGTTTGTTTTAATTTAAAAATATAAGCATATAATAAGAAAATTTGAGCAACTATAATATTGTGTAATAGATGTAGGTATTTTTTAGATTTGAATCTCACTTAGTGTTAATAGTCTCTTTTTGAAGGATCATAGTGAACTAAGTCTTGAACTAGACACTTTAAATCAGAGTTCAACATGCTACACACATAGTACTGGTATTGGACATTAGTTTACAGGTTAGTACTATTAATGGCCATGCACTACTGCCTTGATTCTCACGAGGATTTCTAAATATTAGCCTAAGTCTCATAGTCGCGGCCTCACGACGACCCCCACTTGGGTGAATCCTCCAAGGGTACACTGACGGAGTCACGCCCCAAAATTCGAGTCACGCCCCAAAATTCGAGTCACGGAAACTACCCAAGAAAAACCCGTTTGAGATACCAAGATCCAACTAAATCACCCAAATCCAAACGATTTGAAATATAAGCCAAAACTGGTTTGTAACCTTTGAGAAAAGCACTTTCGAGGGTTTATCTTGAGGAAAAGAAGAACCCAAAAAGATATGGTCACAGTCCCCAAGAGCCAAGCCTTTAAAACAAAACAAACAAATTTTCAAAATCTACCCAGATCGCTCGATCGGTTCATGCAAGCCCACTGATTTTTCACTTTAGAACAAAAACAGAATGTTTATCTTGACCGTTCAATAGACCACTCGAGCGGTCTGGCTTTGGACCTTTTTTCAAAACCCAATTTCAACACCCAACACATAAATATTTTCCAACCCTTTTAAAACTCTTCAAGGCAACAACCAAGTATTCTAAAACATACTAAAACAAGGTTCAAAACTCTCATTGAGATACATAGTTTAACATTAAACATAAAACCAACCCAAAACTGTTGATACAATATTGAAGCCAACCAGGTGATAACTACAATATACAAACCCGTAAAACAACAACCAACCCATGGTCTCTCTTATCATCATACACCCATGCAAATATCAAAATTAAAGCCTCATGGCTTACAAAATATATTCTTTCAAGTACTAAACATGGTACGAATATTACATGAACTAATAGCAAAAACGGCATGAACAATCGTACAACAAAACCAAAGGTTTTGTCTTTCGCTTCTCCTTGGGGCTCCTCGAGATCAAGCTATATGATCTTTTTCACGTGAAATGTTTTAAATCCAACAACGTGAGTCAAAACTCAATAGAAAAAAAATAATTATGAATTAAAAACATAACATGTAATAATGGATTATACAAACAACTCTAAAATTAATTGGGAATGTATCTCTAGGGTCTGAGGCAAAGAAATTTGATGCTGTGCAGCATGTTCTATTATTCATTGTAAGTGACAGCGCCCCATCAGATGATGTTCCGACACCGGATAAGATAATTATTGGTGTTGGTGAGGGTAATTTGGAGACCTGGATAGTGGACCTAGATCTGTTCTATAGATTCCGGATGCTGAAGAAACTAATGTATAAGCTTATTGGTGGAAAGAACGGTCAATATGTTCGGCATGGACTAGAAGTTGTGTATCGCTTTTGTCCTATTGATATGTGGACAGATTACAAAGACATGTTGTTAGGAAACGTGAGAAGTATTCATAAGGGGGCTCTGTACTTGGTGGCTGCTACTGGTAGTTCTAAAAGGTGTAAATACACGTTAAGATGTCAGGTGTATTTTAAAATTGTTTAGTTTATTTATGTCAGGAGGTAAATTAATGCCTCTTTCGTTGTATGTAATGTTTAGATATATGGAGGTGGATGATATAAAAACTGGTGTTGTCGACGGTGTATCAGCTAGTGATTTCACTTTAATAGAACTTACATTGCTTAATTTGTTTTATCAATTGAGATTATGATACGATCATAAGAGTATTAAGATGGATAAAATATTAATAAAATATTCACCTTTATGTGCTCCCATTGCTAGTGAGTTGGTCAGAGTAAATGTGTATGATCGGAGATTAGATGGCAATGACAGTCTGCAGGCTTATTTTATATTCTCCGTAGATTGTCAGTGTGATTTAATTTATTATGGGAATTGATATTGTTTTATTAATGATAAACAGGCCCCATTGGTGGTCAAGTATCTTTTGAAAGAATTTAATATCAAAAAGGGTATTACATATTATAAAATGAAGGATTATCTAAAGTATTCTACTAATGAGATGCCGAAAGATTCTGTAATGAGACCGCCGTCTATCAATGTGATGTCAAAAAAATACAATAGAGAACATGTTGATGTTTGGCACTGTGCCCCTAGTAGTGCTGTTCCAATTCTCTCTCCCGTCCATGTCTCTGTGTTTACCGAAAAAGAGGTCTAATTTGTTGATTGGAGGTTTTGGAGAATGTGGATCAGTCATTAATGAACGCAGAACTCGTCCAAGCGTATCCGAGATTGATATACGCAGAGGAGGAGTTGGTATAACGGAGTTGGATCCTGGACCGTCCGTTTCTGAGATTGAAATTAGGAAAGATGAAGTGGAGAGAAGGGGTTCTGTTATAATGGACTCTCAAGAACTGTCTAATACATTAAGAAATGTAATAATGAGTATTAAAAATAGTGATGAAAGTAGAAAGGTAATTATAGATGAGAAGGGTAATGTTGTAAGCAAACGAGATGTTCATAAATTTTATTTACACATTTGACAATTCACAGTGTACATTTAATAAAATTTGATAGAAGTTTTCATTAATAAAGTCAAAAATTACATTAGGTTCTGTCCAATCTTTAAAGAGTGGTTCTAGATTAATATAAATTAATGTATTATAAATAATGCATAAAATGCATTTGATAAAAAAAATACAAAAGAAATTGTATAACATATTAATTTATACCTCCGAGACACCTTATTTTTTTACAATATTTTTCATTAACAATATAATTTTTTTGTGCCCCTAAGAGTTCCTTTTTATATGGTAAAAATTTAAATGGTAAATCATCTACAACATTATATAATGCATGTGGATTATAAATAGAAAAATTCACTATGCTACAGAAGTAATTATGTAGTCCTAAACTCCTTGCCTATAAAGTATTTCCAGATTTAGACGGTCCTTCAAGGATTAAGCTTAGGGAGCGGTCCGACTTCATCTCCGGTTCCTGAAATTGTTAACACGTCAGAATCTGCAGTTTCTAGAATTATTTTATTTTCAATATGCTCAATAATTTGTTGGTGCATATAGTAAACGTCCTGTATGACTTGTGAGTCGTTGAAGAATAAATAGAGTAAGTTTCTACTTACGCAGATGATATTATTGTTAGCCCAGTCCCTTATGGTCTGTGGGACGTTAGGAAAATATGTACATTTTTATTTTATTTTTCTAAACATTTAAAACTTAAATGTCAGAACATGTGCAGATTGTGATTGATGTTTATTCTGACCAACCCATTGGGGTTGGAATACACAGGATATAATGGAGAATATTTTATTAATATAAATAAATCGTACTTAGACAATTCAATTTATATTGGATAGAAATCAGTGGCCGATAAACAACACAAGTTTGGATACTTTACCTCCATAAAACTGAACAATATATTACAATAAAAGCGGATTAATTTACCCCTTGAGATTTTTAAACTAAACAGTTTTATAATGATAAATACGATGATGTGTTAATGTAATTATGCGACGGTGATCTAAAATAACATATTAAGATGAAACGAAAGGAAAATTCATTGCATTTATTTAATTATTAATACATTGGGTGACTTTTTTGGGATCCCAAATATCTCATGTGGACCAACCACTACATCATTCACGTACAAAATCTCCGTGGTTAACTGCACAATGCATTCTTCTTAGAGGATTACTACGTCATAGGCTGAGAAGACTTTTCGACGCATAGCATCTCGTACGACCACCATGCAATCCTTTACTGAGTCTGCATAGTACCCTCTATCATCCGGTTTACCTTCAGCAGTACAGGCGATATCCTGTACTACCCTATGGGGCAGTTCCCCTTTTAATACCACGTGTTTATAGTCTCCTCTATCCAACAACTGACGGAAGAAGACTCCAAGACTGGTGGCATCCAACCTCATTACCCACGTGTACATTCCGCGTGCAGCACCTGAGACAATTTCTCCCAAGATTTTCTCCTTCCGAAAAAAGAAGTATTCACGTGAATCCTCCATATAATGTTGGAAATATTTTTTCTTTATTTCACAACAGAAGTTAGTAGGCAGATTACAAAAAATGCCTCCAAATCGAGGATTCATTTTTATGGGACAACTACTCTCTACTTCTATTTATTTATATTAATCATTAACAATATAGTCTTTTTGTGCCCCCAAGAGTTCCTTTTTACATGGTAAAAATTTAAATGGTAAATCATCTACAACATTATATAATGCATGCAGATTATATGTAGAAAAATCCACTGTGCCACAGAAATAATTATGTAGTCCTAAACTCCTTGCCCATGAAATCTTTTCGAATTTAGACGGTCCTTCAAGAATTAAGCTTAGGGGTGGTCCGGCTTCATCTATGGTTCCTGAAATTGTTAACATGTCAGGATCTGTAGTCATACTATTTTTAGTATGACTTGTGGGTCGTTGAAAAATAAATAGAGTAAGTTTCTACTTACGCAGAGAATATTGTTGTCATCCTAGTCACTTATGGTCTACGGGATATTAGGAAAAGATGTCCACTTTAGTGTGTAGACAGTAGTGGGCTCTGGCTATTGTTGACTGGCTGCGTATTCCTAGTGACGCAGTTGTGTGAACCATATAAATAGTTGTTGGGATTGTACTCTAAGTAAAAAGTCAGATTTAGAAGTAAATTCAGCCAAGATAGTTGTCCAGATAGCATCCCTATTTTTTTTGGACTCTGCCTGGTTGCTTTGAGTACTCTCTTCTCAATGAAATGTCCATCCTTTGCTATGTAGTCTACCACGTGAGCATCAGAACGTGGAACTTGTATGTTTGAATGGAAAGACCTATTCAGCACTTGTGGGTCCTTGATATCGCAGTGTTAAGAGTTGTGATGTTGAACCTCTTCTCCGTTTGTAGAAGAATGTGTAGGTGAGGCTCATCGTCTTGATGGAATTTTGTAGCAACCCTTATATAGGTAGGGTTGTATGGTAGGAAGAGTGATCAGATGTGGTCTAGTACAAATTGTTCAATTAAATTATACTGAGAATAGGTTAGGAAGAGTGATTTTTCTTGAATTCTAAAAGAAGGGGGAAGTCTGGCCATATTTATGAAAGTTCTCACGTTGGGGTCTGGGCTTTACTGGTTACTATATAAGTGAGAAGAAAGAGAATAGAGAAGAGATGCTTATAAAGAACCCTAGAAGGGTATGGGTGTCTTTACGGGCAAACCTAATATATTATTACAGGTTTTGCCGCCGCGCGCTATTAGGCCCTCGTTGGGTCCCACCACCACGTGGGTAACGTCATAAAATAAGTGGGACCCACATAGTACAGATTATGTTGTCTGGCATTATATTCCAATTTTAAGTAGTGGTGGACAGCTGTCACCGACAAGATTTGAAAGCAAATGGTAAAAAGTACGCTATAGTGTAAAAGGGAGAATGTTCCTCCCACTTTTATTTTGAATTTAAAAAGGAAATATGAGGTAACAGGGATATTATATCTCACTTGTATGCAGCCGAATACAGCTGGCATCGACAAAGTGAAAAGAAAGTAGTAAAAGTTAAAACATACAGTGTAAAGTGGGAAATATGGGACTTACTTAACATTTTGAATTGTAAAAAAAGGGAAGCTTTCCCTTTACACAAGATACTATTTATACAAAAAAATATATTATTTTTGCCACTGTTGCCAGACAGTGGCAAAAATATATTGCCAGACGCCCTATATTATTATGTTTCTTTTTTCCAAGTGATACTTCTGATATAGATGACATCCAATGTTGTATATTCATGATTATTAACCAAATAATTTTGCAGTTAAAATAAAAAGAATATATTACTTTATTAAAGCAAATATTATAAATATGACATAAATTGAAAAAATAATTTCCATACACAGATGTGACCTGTTAATAGTAAAACTTGATTAATATAAATAAATGGAAGTAGAGAGTAGTTGTCCCATAAAAATGAATCCTCGATATGGAGACATTTTTTGTAATCTGCCTACTGACCTCCGTTGTGAAATAAAAAAAATATTTTCAATATTATGTGGAGGATTCACATGAATACTTCATTTTTCGGAAGGAGAAAATTTTGGGAGAAATTACCTCAGATGCTGCACGTAGAATGTACACGTCGGTAATGAGAATAGATGCCACCAGCTTGGAGTCTTCTTCCGTCGGCTGTTGGATAGAGGAGACTGCTATCGCGTGGTGTTAAAAGGAGAACTGCCCCATAGGGTAATACAAGATATCGCCTATACTGCTGAAAGTACCCCGAATGATGGAAGGTACTATGCAGACTCAGTAAAAGATTCTATTCATGGCGGGAATCAATCCTGTTAAACTCTCTGGAGGTTGAAACTCTACGAGACATAAATAAATATATTAAATATTTTTTTATTTTTTATAATTATTTAATTTATTAAGCTATTAAAGTAATGACGTGGAATCAACCCTGTTAAATCTTCCGGGGGATAAAACTATGCGATGCATAAATTAATATGTTATGTAATTTCTTTTGTATTTTTTTTATCAAATGCATTCTTTGCATTCTTTATAATACTTTAGTTTATATTAATCTAGAACCACTCTTTAAAGATTGGATGGAATCTAATGTAATCTTTGACTTTATTAATGAAAACTTCTATCAAACTTTATTAAATGTACACTGTGAATTGTCAAATGTGTAAATGAAATTTCTGAATATCTCATTTGCTTACAACATTACCCTTCTCATATGTAATTACCTCTATACTCTCATCACTATTTTTAACACTCATTATTACATTTCTTAATATATTAGACAGTTCTTGAGGGTCCATTATAACAAAACCCTTTCCCTCCACTTCATCTTTCCTAATTTCAACCACAGAAACAGACGGTCCAGGGTCCAACTCCGTTATACCAACTCCTTCTCTGCGTATATCAATCTCGAACACGCTTAGACGAGCTCTGCGTTCATCAATGACTGATCCACATTCTCCAAAACCTCCAATCAACAGATTGGGCCTCCTTTCTGGTAAACACAAAGACATAGGCCGGGAGAGAATTGGAACAACACTACTAGTCGCACAGTACCAAACATCAACATGCTCTCTATTATATTTTTTTGACATCACATTGATAGACGGCGATCTCATTACAGAATCTTTTGGCATCTTACTAGTAGAATACTTCAGATAACCTTTCAATTTACAATATGTAACACCTTTTTTGATATTAAATTCTTTCAAAAGATACTTGACCACCCATGGGGCCTGTTTATCATTAATAGAACAATATCAATTCCCATAATAAATTAACTCACACTGACAATCTACGGAGAATACAAAATAAGCCTGCAGACTGTCATTGTCATCTAACCTCCGATCATACACATTTACTCTGACCTACCCACTGGCATTGGGAGCACATAAAGGTGAATATTTTATTAATATTTTATCCACCTCAATACTCTTCTGACTGTATCTCAATCTTAGTTGATAAAAACAAATTAGGCAATGCAAGTGCTATTGAAGTGAAATCACTGACTGATACACCTTCGACAACACCAGTTTTTATATCATCTACCTCCATATACCTGAACAATATATACAACAAAAGAGGCATTAATTTACCCACTGACATAAATAAACTAAACAGTTTTAAAATACACCTGACATCTTAACGTGTATTTACACTTTTTAGAACTAACAGTAGCAGCCACCAAGTACATAGCCCATTTCTGAATACTTTTCACGTTTCCTAACAACGTGTTGTAATATGTCCACACATTAATAAGACAGAAGCGATCTACAACTTCTAGTCTATGCCGAACATATTCACCGTCCTTTCCACCGATAAGCTTATACCTTAGTTTCTTTAGCATTCGGAATCTATCAGACAGATCTGGGTCCACTATCCAGGTCTTTGGATTACCCTCACCAACACCCATAAATATCTTGTTCGGTGTCGAAACAGCATCTGATGGGGTATTGTCACTAACAATGAACAATAGGGCATGCTATACAGCATCAAGTTTCTTTGCCTCAGACCCCATAAATACATTCTCAATTAATTTTATCCCCTTTCACAATAATTTTATCTGATTGACAATTGGACCTCTTATTTCCCAAATCAATTCGATTAACCAACCTCGATACACCTTTATTATTAAAAAATATCTCCTTCATCTGTTCATCATATACTTGCAGCTTCTTAGCACTCCTTTTAATCCTTTTAATATATCTGGAAATATTCTGCACATAATGTCTGTGTCCAGGATAAAGACGATACGGAGCACGTCCACGGTAATTACGCTTAAATCCACTGCCTCCCAGATTCCTTGTTCTCCGATAAGCAAAGGGGGTATGATACTGACTGCTTATCGCTCCGTCTATTTTTAATGAAAGACTCCAAAGAGGATATTCTAACAGATCTAAAAATCCTCTTACCTTTACTAATCCTTCTGTTGAGAGACCTTAGCTTTGATATTAACTCCCTCTCTTCCTCGCACGCTTGAACAAATTTCGCCGGAACTAACCGCCGGCTCTCTTCCCACAGTCCTATTTGCCACGTCAAGTAACAATCTACACACATTTGAATGAACTGACCGTAATTCCCTGGATAATCTTCTAAGCAATACAACATTGTATGCCAATGTATTCAACAACAATAAAGAGAAAAGAGGAGGGTAAAGGCAATATACCACAAAAGAAAATCACCAAGATAGTTGTCTTACTTCACGAGCATATCCTCCTCTTGAAAGTGAAAATGGAAAAACAACCTTTTATAACAACAGGGATAGCGTATTCGTGAAGCTTCCAATTTGAAATTCAAATTTAAAAA
>JAUMHN010006388.1:0-10265 GCA_032360265.1 Heliamphora ciliata | reverse complement strand
TATCCATTTGTTGCCCCATACCTGATGTGTTACCCATTGCCAATCCTCCACCTTAATCCCATGTTAAGTACCTCTCTTCCATGGATAATACTCCTCCATGTGTATGACAGATTAGTGCCAAATGTCGCTTCTAGAAAAGAAGATCTGGGAAGTACTTAGCCTTTAGAACCTTGCTTACCATTGATGAGGAGTTTTGAATGATCCACCAGCCTTATTTGGCTAACAAAGCTAAATAAATGCTTTAAGGTCTCTAAAACCCATTCTCCTTTTGGATTTCTACATGCATAGGATAGACCAACTTTTCTAGTGAATTTTCTTATTTTCTTCTTAAATTGACCCACAACTACTGGGACCCCTAAATATTACCCCTGTTCAGTAACTACTGTCACTCCTAAAATATTCTTGATGTTTGATATATTTGGTGTTGTCATACCTCGAAAACATAACAAAAAGAACCCACAAGGTAGATAGGAAAGACACCCAAAATCGAGTATTAGAACAAAAGTGCGTCACAATTAAAAAGAGAAAATCAAACTTTATTTAAATTAGAACCAAAACGTTCCTTTTTCCTTGCAAAAGATGGAAGTAAAAGCGAGTAGTTTGCTTGTTAAACAATCCTCTAAATAAGTCAATTTAAGCTAAAAAAGGATGTCCCAAAGAAACCAAACAACCCTTTTTAAAACAAAATTTTCAAAGAATCCAACCCAACGTAGACCGATCGACCAGACCCAACACTGCTGGAGCAGTGGACTACCCGTGAGTAAACCAACCAAAATCTTGAATTTTTTCCCCAAGTGTTGGAAAAATACTAAAATTTCTCATACTTTAAACATAGTTTTAGATAGGCAAAAATCTGAAGTTAAACATATATTTGACATTGAAATAAGTCCATATATTTCAAAAATTCAAAAATTCAACATTTTAATCCATACAGTTTCATATAAAATCGAGGATAAAACCGAAATAAGAACCCGACATTCTCACATGCATACAATTCATGAATGCGTGGTTTAGAGCCTTACAAAATGCATTCCACCAATCCTTATTACATTCATTCAATGTACCAAAAAGAATTATAATTTACATTAATTAATTCACAAAAGATTCATCTAAAGAATTTGTAATTTTATCAAAACAACCCAAAAAGGTCTCTACGACCATTATTCTCATTCGGCTATTTTCTTTCCGTTATTTACTAAAATGGATTATACAACATGAGTCGAAACTCGTAGGAAATAAACTAAAAACGAACAAATGCATGATATGCGAAGATGGTTATGCGAAACACACGACAATGTTTTATCCAAAATCAATTCCGTTTTTAAAACAATTCCATTCACATAATCGAATTTTCATTTATAAAATCATAGCTTTAGCTTTCCATTATCTTATCAATTTCAAACCATTTCAAGGTGTCGCAACTCTAATTTTCAAACCATTCCAAGGTTTTTTTAACTCACATTTCAACCATCTCAAGGTTTTTCCTCATTCTATTTATATTCTACATTACAACCAAGGTTTTGCCAACGCAACTCAATTATTGATTTAATTAAGTACCAAATTCGGACGACGCCTATAAACCTAGGCGTAGTTATTTCAACCGAGTCACGCGAGAACTGATAGATAAATATCCATTCTATAACCCGACGTAGAAAGCACACATTTTTATTTCTCTCGAAAATATCGATGGGTGGGCCACCCAAAATACGCTTTTACGGGGATTAATTCGATGGAAGAGTCTACCATACATTGCGTAGGTTTTTGGTCTTTCACCGACAAGCTACTCGAGCCCAACGTTAATTATCCAATTAATTCAGATGATACCTTAATTAGATCACTCACATTAACACCAACACGAGTTCAATCGTCAACCCAATTTCTCTTGTCATACCCCACAATTAAGATTAAAAGCGTTAATCATCACTAACTTCTCATATTTCTCACATTCAGGTTAAATTAGTTCAAACCCCCGACTAATCACTCCATGATTTTCGTATATCATCAAAACTCAAATAATTTATTCAAAATTCCCAACCCATCATCTCATGGTTTTCATATATTATCAAGATTCACAGAATCTATATGCGAAAAGGTTAACACAATTCCCAATTTATCGAAATTTAAGTCAATTTCATCATTTGAGTTCATCATCCCAAAAAACTCCAATTTATTCAAAATTTAACCCAACCAAAATCATAACTCCTTATTTTCTAAATTAAAGCTTCTCTAACAATAACAATAAGGTAGATTTAACATAAATATGTCATGCTTAAATTCATTAATGCTTCAACATCAAATCCCAACTTAGAGTTCTAAAAATATATATATTCATGTTTTTATATAAATAAAACAAGGTTTATAACCCACATCCATACAATGCTCAAACTTCGTCTTAGATTATACCTCTTTGATGACAAAATCACAAGAATCAAGCTCTAACACGCTCCAAGGATGAAAACCCCCAACTGATTGATGAAAATGGAGCTTCCAACGCATATAACAACCTTCCAATGGTGTTTGAGCAAGAGGAGGGCAAGAGATGACCTCTAATGGGGTAAGTGAAGCACAAGAATACTTCAAATGTGAATCTAGGGCTTAGGGTTCTAGTGAGAGAGAGAGAGAGAGAGAGAGAGAGGGGGGAGGGGAGGGGAAGAAGGAAATGAAATTAAAGGCTCATATTCGTAACTTAAAGTTACCTCTGTCGACTGTCTGCTCGAGCAGACTCATGACCGCTCGAGCGGTCCCCGTTGTGTGCAAATTCTAAGAAATAATATATATAAGGTTCGAATTTTAAACCGAACACCTCAAAATTCATCCAAATAACTCACAATAATTGTTCTCAAGAATTATCAAGTATACAATTATCATCATCAATTATTATCATAATTAAATTTTAATTCTTTCACAAAATTAAATACTTAACCATTTTTTTTACCGAAAATTTCATAACAAGATTTAACTTATTATTACAAAATAAAAAGAAACCGTGTCCCTCCAAGTATTGATGTGTTCATACTGAACAAGATTGCCTACTTATCAACATTAAAGTTTTTCTTGCTCAACATGAAATTTAGAGATTTAAAAAAAGATTTAATAAGGACTTGTGGGGCCACGAAACTATAGCATTTGGTAGTGTAAGACGAGTGAATCCAAAGTCCTGCTGCATTTATAGATAGAGAGTGCATTGATTCCCTATGGTACAGCCCACAACGTTCAATTTACGTCTTTTGGTGACGCATGTTGTGATGGCGTAAGCAAAACGTTAGTAGTGAATTATGTTGTGATGGCGTAAGCAAAACGTCAGTATTGAATTTATATATATATATATAGTAACATGCACATTTTAGATTTCTATCATCATAAAAAATTTTAAAATTAAAATTTCTTGACCAAAAAATTAAAAAAACAATAGATAAAATGAAAAAATCAACTTTTTTTGGATGACGATGAAAAAACCAACCTAACGTAGTGTTTTTATTTTTTTGGAACTTTTTTTTCATTAGTGAATATTTTTTTAATTTTAATATGAATGGAATACTTTTAAATTCTCTCCAAGAAATTAGAGAAATAAGAAATTTAAATAAGAAAATACGAAAATACAAAAATACAAAAAAAAGGTCCGTACGAAAACTATTAGGTCTTTTTAGACCTCACGAAGGCTAAACCCTTGTTTGACATCTCTAAAGTTATGCTTTTAAAAAAAATGTTATAGTATTTAACATATCTAAAAACACTTATAATTTATTTTTGCTTAAAGAAAAAAAAAAGTTTCCATGCAACCCAATACTATGTCTTTTTCTGAGTAAAATAGCTATAATACACTCGATTTAAAAACCCAACTATATTTTTTTTGAAAAAACTGTGCCGATATTACAAACACTAAAATTTAAAAACAAAATGTAAAAATATATTGAATATTTCAATGAGAAAGAAAAAAAGAAAAAAAACTACCTCTCTTTTTTTGGGTTATACTAATCACTTACTTACTTTAAAAAATAAACTACTTATTAAATAATTTATTTCAAATAATTTAATTTTTCTTTCCTTTTTTTTAAAAAAAAAATTAAATTTCTTAAAAATTAAATCATTTTAGATATCCCAAACAACACCGAGGAATGATTCAAACTTAATACATTAAAAAACCCACAGGCCACAACATTCGAACCTTCAGGCCGTACCTTTTGAACTAAATGACCGAATATATCATTCACCCACAAAGTTGTGATCGCGTGTTTGTTTCCCGTAACCATTACAATTGGTTGTCTCAACTGCAATAAGAAATTCTTGGAAATCTTGACAATCCTCGCGGCCGCTCCTTTTATTGTTACAATTGTTATCGTGATTATTGCGACCGCGAACTTCTATGGAACCTTTCAAATCCTACACGTGTCACCACATCTGTGGGTGATGCTCCAGGCTGTTAGCCTATAAATTCAAGCCTCGAGTATAGATTTTGGGGACGAATTGAAACTGTCGAAACTCTGCCAGAATACCAACCTAAGTTTTCACTATACTCGTGTTCCTAACTCTCAGAATACTAGGATCGAAGCATTCTTCGGCATTTAGGATACCGAGAGACGAGCATTTCACTTCCAACTTTAGGATTCATTTGGATCATCACATTGCAGGTAGAATTATTAGAATTTCAAAAATTATCTTTCTATATCTTCTACCTCTCGTGGAAAGATCAGAATATAGTTCATCACCTTAGTTTGAGTTTCGTTGTTAGCATGCTTACATATCATTAATTATCATGAAGTTACCTTTTGGCTCACCATCATTTTAATTTAAATAGTTAAAATTATTTAACTACTTTGACATCACTAATCATTTAACTACTTCCATTCAATGTTATGAATACCATATCGAATAGAGTACCAATTTATTTACAGTAAGGTACATACCGGTGCTGATAAAAAAATGGGTACTATGCCGAATTTGTCGCTATAAAAAAACATATATTTATTTTAAAATGCTGTTCAACAATAAATATTTAGCTCATGTTTGGAATGTCGAAAAGTTTGACTTTAAAGATGTCTAGTTTTTTTTAGAAAAAATAGGAAGAAATAAAAGTTAGATTATTTTGAATAATTTTTCCAATGTAGCTTTTTTCTGTTTAGTTTTTCACTAAAATAACGAATGTATTCTTACTTTTGCTTTTAAGTTGTAGTGTTTCGAATAATGACACATCTTTTTTCTTAGAGTAGATGAGTTTTTGATTGAGGTTATTATAGTCACTTCATCGAAAAAAAATTAGTTGGGACGTGTATAAACTTTTCAAAAAAAAAAATAGTGAATATTTTGAAAATGTCAAACAGTCTACCTTAAAAGTTGACTTTTACTTTTGTTTAATACAGAAGTCAACTTTTTAGAGAAGCCAAATAGTGATTTAGCATAGTATAAACACTTTTCTAACTTAAAACTTAAAATAACTAGCCTAAATTAATTTTTAAATTTAATTATTTGAAATGACATGGCTAGCTTAAAAGCGATATAAATTTAGTATTTAATGTTTTTATATTAAATTAATATAATCTAGGTTTAGAACTCTCCTTTTTATGCATATTTGAAACCAGCAATGCTTTGTATCGAGAAAATTATCCATAATTCAAAATGACTAGTTAAGATACATTTCGAGTGTTGGCCATATCCTACTAAATTTCAATCGACACTATACACATTACTTTTGGGGTAAGATTTTGAGTTTATTTTATATGTACATAGACTTTTTTATTTGAACTTTAGTTGGAGTATAAAAATAAGAAACAAAAAAAGTAAAAAATATTTTTCATAATGAAATTATGCATCGATACCTACTATGTGTTGTCTAATACTACATGATACATGCTAATATTGTTTGGTACGAACCCGTATCAACTTCTATTTTGAACGATACAAAATTAAATAATTAGCGGACTAATTTTACTCTAAAACGGTATGCATCGGGTTGTACCAATCGAAATAGTACAGTATCTATAATAATGGTGTAATTGACAATGCAACGTGTGAGGCCTTGATCCGTTTTTTTTTTACTTTTTTTATGCGTGGTTTATCGTTTTTGTTTCAGCATGTTTATATGTGTTTTGTGCATGATCGGACTTATATGTGCATGATCGGACTTATATGTGCATGTGGGGTTGGTTCTCGGGATCATCGGGCGTTGTGGTGTGAATTTAAAAAAAAAAGATATTTTAGTGTCCTATAAATATCTAGCCTTTAGATATTTGTGGAGATATTTTTCAAAACTTGGAGGGTAAGTTTTTTTTATTCTCAAACCAAAACTTCTGCCTTTTCTCTATATTTTTTTGGGGCCTGGGGACTTTGTTTTTAGCGATCAAGTAGCGGATCCTTACTATCTATACCGAGGACTACGTGTTCATCCAAACAAAATTTTATTCCGACGAAATTTTTTTTGCACTTGGTTCGAGGTTTCAAGTTTTTGACTCATCGAGATGTCTTATAAGGGTGCTGCGTGTAATTGTATGTGTTTTTATCGTTTAAAAATGCATGAAAAATTAGTTTATATTTCAATAAATCAGGTTTTGTATAAAATCATTTTTTGGTTTATTTCTATTAGATGGAATCGGGATTCGAGTGTTTTCTCTCGAGATTTTGTGGTAGTTTTGGGTTTGTGTATGTCCGTAGGTTGAAGAATGGGTGTTTGGTTGATTTAATTTGGGGCTGAGAAGCTTTGTTCGTCGCTAGGGTTTGCTTTCTATCGCCGTTCAGCCATCTAGTTTGAAAATGTGAATTTGTTGCTTTTGTGTCGACACTTTTTCTATTTGTGTCGACACTTTTGTCGTTTGTGTCGACGCTTGTGCTGTTGATGTCGACCCCTTTTCCTTCTGATTGTGTTGTGTACGCTGCAGTTGTTTTGTGTTGACACTTTTTTCTATTTGTGTCGACACCTTTTCTGTTTGTGTCGACACTTCTGCTATTGGTGTCGACCTTTTTTTTTCTTCTTGTGTTGACTACACTGCTGCTATTTTATATCGACACTTTTTCTGTTTGTGTAGACACTTTAACTGTTTGTGTCAATATTTTTGTTTTTTATTTTGACTCCTTTTCTTTAGGTCTTGTTGGGGCTTTAGGGGTTTTTTTTGGTCGTGTTGGGGCTTTGGCGGTTTCTTTTGGTCATGTTGTGGCTTTCGATCGATTGAATTATGGGGTTTGATTGACTAACTCTCCTCTAGTGGCTTTTCGGTCGATTAAATTATGGGGTTCTGTTTACTGGATTCATAAAGAGGGGTGTGGATCGTTTCTTGTTGTGGTTGGTCGTGGTGGGGCCGTGGTGGTTTGTTTCTTTGGTTGTCATCTTCGGGGTGACGTGGGTTTGTTAATCGTGGCATTTATGCATAGTTGAGTGCGGGACGTCTTGGATCCGTGGTTCTTTTTCTAAAAAATAGATTTTGGGAAAAAGCTGGGGTTTGTGAAAACGTTTGTAAAACTGTGTTATGGGAGGTTGGTGTTGGCCTTCGGGTTAGGTTTTATTTTTTTTGTGTTGTTGGTTGGCCGGGTGAAACGACGGGTAGTCTAGGTGAGCGGATGTTATACCGGAGTGTGTGGCACGTGATGTCGCGTTGGGTTATGCGGCAAGTGGTGCCATTATGTGAAACGTTGTGTTGTACGTGCTTTATACATCAAAACTCTAGTTTTATTTATGCATGTGTTGTGTCGTGTGGGTGGCATGTGATGCGTGGGTTAACTCTGGTTAACAGTATATTAGATGAGACTGTCGTTCTTCGGTGAAAGTCCGAGAAGAGGGTTGGATAAACGTTGGCTCTGCTTAACAGTGTATTAGATGGGATTGCCGTCCTTCGGTGAAAACCCGAGAAGATGGTTGGATAAACGTTGGCTCTGGCCGACAGTGTACTAGATAGGACTGCCGTCCTTCGATGAAAGCCTAAGAATGTATTAGATGAAACTGCCGTCCTTTGGTGAAAACCCGAGAAGATGGTCGGATAAACGTTGGCTCTGGTCGACGGTGTTGTAGATGGGACTGTGGTCTTTCGGTGGAAGCCCGAGAAAGTGTTGTAGATGGGGCTATGGTCCTTTGGTGAAAGTTCGAGAAAATCCTTGTGTTGGGTGTGTGTCACCGTGTTATTGTTGAATTGCTGTTGGGGCTTGTGAGAGTATATATATATATATATATGTGTGTGTGTGTGTGTGTGTGTGTGTGTGTGTGTACCTGTGCTGCATACGTATACCTATTTTCTTTGAGGCTCGTGCGAGTCTATGTATATATGTCTGTGTTGCATGTGGGCTAGTAAGAGTCGAGGCTCGTAGAAGTCGATCTGTGCACGTGAAGCATTGCAACATATTTGTATGTATACAAAATCGTTTTCAAACTGTTTTCAAGGCTCTTGTGAGCCGTGATATAAAACTATTTTTAAACTTGTTTTGAGGCTCGAAAGAGTCGTAACATACATATTACATCTGCTAGTATTTTTAGCTTCTATTTTATGTTTGTCTAGTTTCTGTTGAGTTTTGGCTCACGGTGTGAAATTTGAAATATTTTTCAGGTATCGATTACGCAGGTTGATTCGGAGGAGCCGGTTGGGGCAAAAGATCTGTAGTTTTTTTTTGTTTCTTTTTGGACCATGTATGTTTACATGCTTTCGGTGTTGGAATCGTGTTTTATAAGCCTTTGGTCGACTATATAAAATGCATGTATGCTTTTATTTGAGAGTGTAACATCGAGTTAGGTGTTATGCATGGTTATTTGTGGATATTTCACGTGACTCGAAATTTGAGGCGTGACACAACGAAAAGTAAAATTTATATCTTATGTACGTTGCCAGGCAAATCACTAAAGAGTCAGTGGAAATAGAGTATTGTTGTTAGGATATATACTAAAAATCATAATTTTGTGGAATAAATTTTGATATTTATTTTATTCAATAATAAAATTTGTTATTTTCATTTTAATGAGAATCAACGTGAGTAATATTTTTATTACATTATTTATTTAATGTTACGCATGTATGTCTTTTATTCTATATAGTAGATGATGTAGTGTGTAGAATTCGGCTTATACACAGAATATCAGATTATCAGTTCTTATAAAATATAAGTTTTTCACTTACAATTTTAGATGAAATTAGATACACCTTTGGTAGGACTGTAGCATAGTATTTTAATAGAACTGTCATGATTATGGAGAATGATATAATTCCAACTAACTGTGGTAGTACACTTGATGTATATTGGATAAGACCATCTCGGGATAACTATTTTTATTCTAGCTATATAAAATAATTAATACTTCATAGTTATTATAAGTGCATATACTCTTATTTTTAAAATAATTGATTGGCATACATATTTAGTGTTTATTATTTTAATTCATAAAAGAGTGAGATTTTTTATAGGTTAATAAACTCAGTGAATTAAATAACGGCATTATAGATATGGTAAATATTAATTATTAATAAAATCCACGTACCGGCATAGGAATTGATGATACCCCACTTGAGCGATCTATAACAGAGAGGGACTTTAAGTTGCCAGATTGAGACTTTTTCTTTCATTTTCTTCTCTCCCCTCCTCTCTCTCTCTTTAAGATCTGATACAAACCCTAGGAAACCCTCTAGTGTTCCCTTAGGCTTCTTGCCATTCTCCATTGGTAGTTTCTTCTTGCTTCCTCTTGGTTCTCTAACGTTGGAGGGTATCTCTTGGCGTCAAGAACTTCCTTTCCACCAATTGGTTGGTGTTTCTCTTGGGTGGAGCTTGCTAGAAGCTTGTTTTTCGTGGTTTCACCATCTAAGAAATAGGATCTATGACTATCTATAAAAATTTGTTAGATATGTGTTGTATATTTTGAGTTTATACATAGAAATATGAAAAATCTATATTTTGAAATCCTAAGTTATGGTTTGAGGTTAAAGCATGTTAAATCTTGTGGTTGTGGATGATTTGTGGTAGTTTAATCTTGATTTTATCACGAAAGAACCTTTAACGTGAGTTTTAGGAAGTTAAGGTTTTGTTTTCGTCAAAACCATGGACATTTGGGGGGGTTTGGGTTATTGAACCCGAGTGATAAAATTGATTGAACTTATGTTGCAACCATTCCCAGTGTTCAAGTGGAAATGGGAAAACATTACCCTGGACTTTGTGTCAATACTTCCTAGGTCGTCGAGGGGGCATGATGCCTACTTCTCAGTACTACTTTCCATCCTCAGATAGATGGCCAGTCGAAGCGCACTATTCAGATACTCTAGGATATATTGCGAGCATGTGTTCTAGACTTTCGTGGGTCATGGGAG
>JAUMHN010006377.1:0-10265 GCA_032360265.1 Heliamphora ciliata | reverse complement strand
CCTTATCATCAATGAATTCACTACCAATATCAACATAAGCTTCATGCTCTGGATTCCTTACTTCAATGTACTCAAGGTAGGAGCTAGAAGAGCTATGGTTTGTCAACAAAGATGCCCAATTTTTAGCTTGAGGTTGGCTAGGCTTTTTATCAAGCACATCACGTGCAGAATTAAGCTCTCCCACATGTTCAATGGCCGAACTAGAATAGCCAAGTCCACTACCCAAAGAACCTCTGCCATACTGGGTACCTCGTCCACGAAAACCTCCACGGTTCCCTATCATGGCACGAGGAGCAGCAACCCCAGAACATGATTCAATAATATCCATACCTTGGTATGGAACAGTATCTCCTAGCGTTGTGTGTTCGCCATGGAAGCTTCCCAGTTTAGCCTTAATGTTTGCTATACGTCCCGTACTGAGAGGGCTCAGACCTCTCCATGCTCGATTCAATGCCTCAATAGCAACTCTTTCAAAACAAGTGTTTGCCTCAGCTGAAACAGGACTAGGCAAAGCTTCAACACCATCGCCATCGACAGGAATATGAGACTTCGACACAACCCTAACCGGTTCTGTTACCTGATCCCGTGAACAAACCCCACTGGTAAAGGATTGAGAAACTACCCTAGACCGAGATTCTTGAGTGGGAGAAAAATCCCCTGAACTTGAGATTAGAGATGGATGATTCTCATAAGTTCGGCAGGGATAACTCCTGTGAATTCATCATCAAACCTCCTCTGTCTAGAGGCAGGGGTGGCGGGCGATTTCCCTCTAGGGGAGGTGCCTGATTTGGTAACCAGCGTGAAGATGTGTTAAGAGGCCACCAGGGGACTACGGTTGGAACTAAGAATGCAAGGCTATGGGCACCTATGGCTGCCCAAAATGATTTGGCAGAGGCAAAAGGGAGTCTTGAGAATCTTGTTCATGCTGATAAGGTGCTGCCTGTCCCCCAAAAGGTGTTTGATAAAATGTCCCAACCAAAATCCTAGGCTTCTTTACTTATGAATAGGAGCTTGTCTAGTCCTAACCTCGAATTTATGGAATCGAAGGACCCAAACCATCCTAAGATTATTGAAATTGCTAGTGATTTAGTCGATGACAAGTCTTGGGAGCCATGCCTAGTGGGCTATTTCTTGGATATAGACCTCGCTTTTGGTTTGGTTAGAGCCACGGCTCGGGTGTTGTGGGGACAAGAGGGTTTGGTGGATGTCAATGGTACTGATAAAGGTTTCTTCATCTTTAAGTTCTGCAGTATGGAAGATATGGAGAAGATTTTGGACAAGGGGCCTTGGCATTTCTCGGGTAGACTCTTGATTCTACGTCGTTGGAAAAAGAGGCTCAAGCTTGCTAAAGATGCTCTCTCCAAAATTCTTATTTGGGTAAAATTTCATGAGTTACCCCTCGAATTCTGGAATTCTGCATGTCTGAGTAGAATAGCTAGTGCTGTTGGTATTCCTCTCTATCTGGATAAGGTGACGGATACAAAGCAGCGCATCTCATATGCACGGGTGTGTGTGGAAGTCAATGCGACCAAGCCTTTGTTACATTCTATCTTGGTACAATGTGAAGGGGATATTGTGGAATTTAGTGTTGAGTATCAAGGTCTACCTTCGGTTTGCCCCCATTGTAAAGCGTTCGGTCATGATATTAGCCGATGCCAGAATAAGCCTATAGAGTGTCACGATGATTGGACTCCAGTCGGTCAAGGGAAGAAGGTCGCCAGAGGTGCTAGCGAAGTTACGCCGAAAGGAGCTAATATCAAGGTGGCTGATGGGACTACGGCAGTTGATGTTGGAGTGAAGGTAACAAAACCCACAGATGCGAGTAATAGGGAGCAAGAGGAGGATGGTTCTTTGAAGAAGTATGAAGCTCACCCCTCACATGTGGATGTGGGTGATTGTGAGATGCTTATAAATAATGCAGCTTCTATGGAATTTTCAAATTCAGCAGAGATAGGTGAAAGGGGGCAAGCGGCATTTGTAACCCCTACTTCAAATCCCTTCAGCGTGCTTGTGCATAAGAAAAGAAAAAGAAACAATGGTCTCAAGCCCTTTCAGATGGGGAATATGAAGCTTCTCTTTCTCCTTCTCAACAGAAGGCGGGGAGCATGCAGTCTAGGCAGTCCAGTGGTAAAAAAAGAAGAAATCGTCTCTTGGTCATTTAAGTTAGTAGTTCTTTCAAGGAGGGTTGTATGTGATTTTTGCTTGGTTAGCAATTCTCCCGCACACCCATGCGGGGGTTTTGTGGTTTATGTTGCTTAGTCTCCTTGTTTTGTTTGGTTAGTGTTGTAACTACCTGGGGTATGCCCCTTGAATTCATGTACATTTTTCTTTTTTATGTTACAATTTATTACCCAAAAAAAAAATCATACCAATTTGCTCCATAACAGCGCTGGCATATGGACCCGAATCTCCTCCCAGAGGGACCCAATAGAGAATTCATTACCAAGGGCCCACTTGATGCGATCACATTGGGTAGTATCAGGGAGAAAACGAACTTCCCTCTGCATTTCCAAGAGATCCATAGTAACAGCAGAGGGCCATTTCCAGTGGTTGCCATCCATAATCTGCTTAACCTTAGCATCCAAACTCATCCCAGAGCCATAAACAATCCTTGACCCCTTAGCCTCAACCACAAAACCCCAAGGATGCCAAGGGTCCAGCCACAAAAAGTATCTTCTCCATTACCTTTCTCATATTGAAAAAAGTGCTTGACCATCGGTCAAGCTGGAGGAGCTTCCTCCAACACTAAGAGGCCAATTGTGGGATCTTAACTGCCTAAAAGGAGTTACCTCAAAGAATATTGGATTTAATCCGCATACACCACAAGGACACATCACAACCAGTTAACAAGAACCAAATATGCTTAACCATCGCAGCTTTATTCCACAGAACCAAATATGCCACCCTCTTTGCGAGGGACACACACCTCCTCCCAGGCAACTTTGGCACCCGAGAATTTCATATTGGGGCCACTCCACAAGAAGACCCGCAGTAGACCCTCAACCTCCCGAAACACTTTCTAGGGGAGGATAAATAAAGAGGACCGGTAGACCTGCATAGAGAATAGAATAGAGCAAATCAACTGGACTCTACCAGCGTAAGAAAGATACTTACTAGTCCACACCTGAATCCTACTCGTTATCCTATTAATGAGAGGTTTACAATCCCGATAAGCTAGTTTGGTAGTAAAAAGGGGAACCCCTAAGTACCTAATAGGAAGAGAACCCTCACGGAACCCAAGAGTATCTAAAATCTCTTTTTTGAACACACTATCAACCCCGAAAAAATAGATATCACTTTTGTGAGGGCTAGGTGAAAGACCAGACAGCTTCTGGAAACCATCCAAAACTTGCCGAATAACTCTCACAAAGCTAACCTCGGCTTCAGAGAAGACCATAAGGTCATCAGCAAAGTAGAGATGAACACTCTTATTCTTAGCACACCGCCAATGATAATTGAAAGGAGCCTCCTGCGTGTGTTTCACAAACATCCCTGCCAACACTTCCATAGTCATAACAAAGAAATAAGGGGAAAGGGGATCCCCTTGCCAAAGGCCCTTCCGACCCCGAAAGAAGCCATGAAGCTCACCATTAATACTGACAGAAAAGGTAGGGGACGTTATACATTCCTTGATCCAATTAACCATTCTCTCTGGGAAACCCATACACCTAAGGACCTCAACCATAAAGTCCCAACGCATATTATCATAGGCTTTCATGATGTCAACTTTAAGGGCACACCTAGAACCATGGCCTTGTTTGTGGTAATCTCTCAGGAGCTCCTTAGACAGGAAAATATTATCAGCAATCCTTTGCCCCTTGATAAAAGCCGATTAAGCAGGGGAGATGATCTCAACCAAAGAATCCTTGATCCTATTGGCAATGATTTTAGAAATACATTTATAGATAGTATTGCAGCAAGAGATGAGCTTATTCTCCTTAATAGATGATGGGTTAGGGACTTTAGGGATCAACGTAATAAGGGTAGTGTTAATCTCCTGAAGAATATGGGTAGAATCGAAGAAACTTTTAATTGCTTTAGTTACATCTTGACCCACCACATCCCAAGCATCTTTAAAAACACCCGCTGAGAAACCATCCGGGTTAGGGGATTTATTGGCTTTAAGGGACCACATGGTAACACGGATCTCTTCTTCAGAGACATCTCTCATCATACTAGTCACACTCTACAGGGACAACCTCTTGGTGATAAACCCCTCCAAATCCCTTACCCCTATCCTATCAACACTAGAGTCCATACCAAGAAGGCTCTGGTAGTAACCAACAATGTGGTCAGAAATATGGTGCTTTTCACTATAAACCACCCCATCGGCACCCGTAACAGATGTAATGCGAGTTGTACTACGCTGGAAGTTAATAGATTTGAAAAAGAATTTAGAATTTTGATCCCCAAGATTTAGCCATTGAATCCGGGATTTTTGATTTAAAAAAATTTCCTCAGCTAGGACAAGCTCAACAAAAGATTTATAAGCCTCCCTTTCCATGTCATACAAGACAGCATCTCTAGGGGACCTGTCAAGCCTAAGCTGAAGGTCCTCAAGGATGGCTCTCTAGTTGGCCACACGATTAGTAATATTGCTATACGATTCCTTATTAAGCTTTTTAAGTTGCACTTTCAACAATCTCAACTTCTGGTAGACCACATACATATCTGACTCAACAACAGGAGAACACCAAGGGGTTAAATTTGGGGTTCCTAGCTTAGAAATCAAAATATTTAAATGGTTTCCTAGACTTAACTCTACCAAAGTCAATCAGGATATCAATTCTAGCATGGTCCGAGATACTAGGAGGACCAAAGAAGGCACTAGACTGCAACAATGAAGTGACCCAAAAAGTGAAAACCTTGGGGGAGAGCTTCTCTCTTTAGAGAAAGCTCTCCCCAATGCGTTAATGGTGGATTCTAGTCCTAGATGTCTCTGGATCACAGTCCCATGGCAATAGTGGGGTGAATCTAAGGCACTGGCGAGTGGTTGTTTCGTTAATGGTGGTTCACTCGCTAATGGTGGTTCGTTCAAAGGGCTTCCATGATGATTGTTGTTTACTACGTGCTGAACTTGTTCACACCTGGTCAAATGGTGCGTGTTTTATGAGGTTGGATCTCCACGATGAATCAAGTTTTTTGGTGAAGATTGAATATGGGTTTGGGTAACACAAATTCGATTGATCTAAAATGGGTTTCAAAGTTAGTTAATAGGTCCTGTTGTTAGATTAAGCACCATATGAGGTTTTTTATTCCTTTTGGTTTCGGTTGTTGCTGCTACACTGGTTTTGAGCTAGTTATTCTATGAAGTTTGGTTCCCAACAACCAATCTGTGTTGCATCGGTGCTATGTATTACGGTTTCAATGCAACTTTTCTAAGTTGTATGTTGATGATGTAGTACGGTTTTGATGCAACTATGTATTGCGGTTCCAATCGGTGCCTATGTATTTGGTAATTATTTTTGTTGCTCCAGATCCAATATCCTGGTTTTGGCTATGAAGTCCACATGGTTTGCACTCTTTGAAGAAGATGATGACCAGTGAAGTTGCAGAGTTTATAGAATTGTGGCAGTGGTGGGTTTGTAAACCATGGGCTGTCTTGGAGCGGCGCGTGGTCCTTTCTACGCCGGTGGAGCTTGGTACGTTTGGGGCATCCAGACGACTGGAACACGCATGCTTTAGTGCGTGTGGGAAAATCCTCTCTGCTTGGTTTTGGCACTATAAAAAAAGGCTGGTCTGTTGATGGGATGTGGGGCTTGTAAAACCATGGGCTGTTGCTAACTTGTATTGCAATACCATGGGCTGTTTGCTAGCGAGATGGCTGTGCACTGTTGGTATGAGGTTTAGTGGCTTGTGGGCTCCAATGGTGTATTGATTATTAAAGAGGTAATCAGATTTGCCTGCGTAAGTAAGTATGGTGCAACGTGGTCCATCACATTGCCTCTTTCCTACAACGGTTTGGTGCCATTTTTTGATAAAGATACCATGTTTGTGGGGCCCACGTGGTTAGCTTGTTGATTGGAACATGAAAGTGGAATCTACGTGGTATGAGATTATTTACAGGTTCTCATAGTGGTGGACTCCCGTGGAAAACTCTATTTGTTCGTGCAAATTAGTGGTGGGACCTACTGTTGTTTTATTAAATTCAAAAACTAGATTAGCGGTGGGCCCTACTTTTGATTTATTAAAGTGAAAGCCATCTGTAGAAGCTTTGGCTGATGACCCAAGAACCAGTGGTTTGTTAAAACCGTGGGTATATGTTCTTTTGGCCAAACCATCGATTCTTATATGTAATTTTGTCTAAAAATTGGGGTTTTGTTCTGGTGGGTACATCTGGATTAAGGTCTCTTTGGACGGCTCCTTGGTACCTCCCGTTGGAAGTTCTTTGGAATTCTTTCTTTCTCGATCTTTCTTATATCCTATCTTTCCCCCTTGCAGTCGGGGGTGTGTGTTGCCTTAATTGAGGAGCTGAGGTTGCTTTGGGTTAGATGAGAATCTGTCTGTACTTCTAGCTGGATACCTATGGTGGGGCCTTGGTGGTTCTTTCAGTGGGGTTCTAGCTGATGGCCTGCTTCATCTAGATCCGATGGTTGAGTTTCCTTTGGGATGGCCTAGGTTTTTCTCAGCCGGATTCTCTGAGGAAGTTCTTCCCATTACTTATTGCTGACTTGTAGGGGTCTCCCATCACTTCTGTTTGGCGAACCTATTTGACCTGGAGTTTTCTATGACTGATTTGTCGTTACTTCTTTTGGCTGGCTAGGGGCCCATCTACCCCTGGTACTTTACTTATAGACTCCAAGCCTCATTAACAAGGGCACGATCAATCTTAGACTTAATAAAACTGTTCCCCTGCTGGTTATTCGACCAAGTATACTGGATCTCACTATACCTAAGGTCATCTATCTCTGCATCATATAAACACTAATTAAAATCCTCCATGTATGCAAGCCATCTCTACCCCCCCCCCCCCTAATACGCTCATTAGGGTACCGAATGGCATTAAAATCACCAAGCACCAACCAATGGGAGCTAGTCAGGCCAGAAGCAAGTGGGACAATCTTATTCCAAAGACTAGCCCTCTTCAAATAAGTATTAAGCGCACAAACAAAAGTAACCTATAAAAATTCAAAAAAGGCCAGCTGCTATGCGAGCATACCCCTTTGTGTGTGCGACGCTAAGAGTGACGCACGGTGCGATGCACCCGCCACCGTCGACCGGCCAACTACTGCGGTCTCAACACACCACTACCTCAAGCGACATTGCCATTGCCGATGCCCACCTCCACCGCTCACCTAAAACTCCGGCAACCCTCACCTTCTCCCCCTCATCCTCGGCATTCTCTGGTGATACCCTATAAATGGGGGATTCACCTGCAACAACCATGGCGGCCTTTGCCTTGTCTCTTGCCATTGATTCTAATGAAGTTTGGATGAAGCAGATGTCCAAATTAGATCTTCGCACAATCAATTCTTCTATTTACCGCCCTGTTCAAGGTTCGCCCACCCCTAATCAGGTCTTAAGTATTTCGTCTCTTGTTCCTACCACTTCTCCTCCCTTCACATCCCTAGATTTGGGGCCGAAAGCCCCTGTCTCTTCACTCGGTTACCCTACGGTCAAGGCCACTCACGTATCACAAAATCTTTCACATAGCCCCGCTCTTTTCAATTCTAGCCTTCCGTGTACCCGACAACAGGTGCTCCAAATGGAAGGTGAAATTGAACTCAAATCCCACCTTCTCTAGGTGCGTGAAGATCATTCTAACAATAATATGGGCTCTGATGTGGCTTTAATTGGGGATTCTACCTCCTCTGCATTTGGCTCCTTTGCACAAGCTAAGGTCTCACACACCCCAGACCCTCATCCAAACCCAGGTAAACCTAAAAATAGGTCCTCTTTTTTCAAGGGTCAGGCCCCCTCAAAAGTAATGAAACTCGAGCATTTTCCTGAAATGCAATGTGGTCACGAAGCTATAGTGGAATTGGATGAATATGATGTTGACACTAACCCATGGAACAATTGTCTCATTGGATACTTCCTAGATGGGAAAATGCCCTACAATCTCCTGTGTGCTACAGCGAGGATCGTGTGGCAGGAATATGCACCTGAATCGATTAAACAGATAGGTTTGTGTTTTTTCTTTGAGTTCAAAGACCAAGCTGAAAATTTTGGAAGGAGGTCCTTATTTCTTCTCCAAGCGATATTTGGTTCTAACAGAATGGAAGTGAGTGTTGGTTCCCTCTACAACTCACCCATCTTCCATCCCAACGTGGGTTAAACTTCACAAACTCTCGTTGGAATGTTGGACTGCCTCAGGTTTTAGCAGGATTACCAGTACCATTGGCAGACCTGTACATGTTGATCAAGCCATAACAACCATGAAGAGGTTAGACTATGCAAGGGTGTGTATTGAAATTTCAGCTGGGGATGTACTCCCGCATGAGGTGATAGTGAAGCTCAATGGTGATGTGGTGGCTATCCGGGTGGAGTACCAGTGGACCCCTCCCACATGCTTTGCTTGAAAAGTGATTGGCCACAAATGTAATCCTAAACCTTCTCCCACTAAAGGAAGGCAAGCTACTGGAGCTGAGAGTAGAGTGTTGGAAGCTCTAAATAATGGGGGTAATGTTGCCTTAGGAATACATTCCAAATTGAATAACCCTACTGCTGTTTGTGACCCCATACCCAGTTCTGAGCTTAGTAATAGCAAGGATGTTCCCTTGGAGCGGCAACAGGTATGGACTCGGGTGGGTAAAGGGCAGGAAGATGCTTTGGTGTCTTGTGCAGATGGGTTAAGCAAGGCAAGGGATAATTCTATAGATGTGGCTAAGGTGTTTGAGGTTGATGCGTCTTATGTGGAGTTATCAACGTTGGCAGATGTGGGTGTTAGGGAGCAAGCGGTTCATGGAGTTCTTCTCTCAAATTCATTTTGAGCATTCTTGGATGATGCTGATGAAGATCCAGTCTCTACCGCAAAGCGAAAGCTCGAAATGAAAGATAGTAATAGTAAAAAGAAAAAGAAACGATCCATTGGTGGTCATTTGAACTGGTATTCCTTCCCCCAATAACTTGGTTATGAGTTGGTTGGGCTTTTTGTTGTTAGTAGACTGAATTGTTTTTGCGAGGTTTGGGGGTGCTGTTTTTAGCTAGTTTTGTTTCTTTCTATCCATCGCATTGACACTCTTAAATTTGAAGATAAAAAAACCTCTATCATTACCCAGAACATCCACCAAGCCATCCTATTCCCACAGAGTTCGGGTTGTGGCTCTCACCAAGCCAAAAGCTAAGGACGAGTCAAGAAAGTAGCCCACAAGGCAATCCTCCCAAGATTTATCGTTAACAATGCTACCATCAACGATCACCTCATCTTGAAGCAGGTCAGTCTCCACAAACTCCAACGGAGCTCCAGAACTACAGTTGGTAAGGAGAGAAGACCAAGACTTAGGCTTAGGCACATTATCAAACACTTGGTGTGCATGTTCCTTACTAGGGCCAGGCTCTCCCATGTTATCTGCTCCCACACGGCTAGTGCCCTCAACAACAATAGAGGCCCAGGATTTCGGGACATCTCGGAAGCCCTGTCGTCTCCCGAACCTCCCACCACCTCTATCTCGAAAAATCAGATGACCCCCTCGACCTCGCGAAGGTGGTGTGAAATTAGGTTCCCGAATAGGATCAACATTTGCATCTGAAAACCCAAAAAGTCGATGAGCTGCCTCCACCGATGAGTCATTCGCAGGGCCCTTAGCAGCAACCCGCGCTTGACCCTCTTTGTGCGCAATGACCTCTGTAATACTATCTTCTCTTCAACCAAACCTAATGGGAATCAAGGTGATGGAAATCAAGGTGGTCTTAGAGATGGTGGACAGAGTCTTAGAGAACCGTTGCAAGTCACAGAAGGGCCAATCATAAGATCAAGAGCAAAGAAGATCAAGGACGCAATGCAAGGATTGGTGTAATCTGTCTGGACCAAGTATGCCAATTTATTATACAAGAATCCACCGTTTAAGATGGGATCACAAGAAGAAAAACCTGCTCAGCTTCATGTGATACAAGCTACGGAGAGAAGCACAACCTAATGTTTTGGATTTTAATATTCATGCTTATGGGTTTGTTGGACAATTTAATTTGTTGGGTTTTACTTTTAATTATTACTAGAAGAATAAGGGTTTGGGCCCAAGTAATTTTGGCCAGCCCATAATTGGATTTAGTTAGGTTTAGTTTTGGCTAGCAAGGATTGGTGCAATCGTAGCACATGATCCTAG
>JAUMHN010006366.1:0-10266 GCA_032360265.1 Heliamphora ciliata | reverse complement strand
CCCTGCAGGTGAATTTAATTATCCGGTGGTCAAATAAGTTAAGCGAAAGGATTTAAAAAATATCAAGATACCGATTAAATTAAATTGTCAGTAATTAAATTTAATTGGCAGGTAACGGGAATCTTAACGTGGGGATAAATGGTAAGCATTTAATAACTAGAGCTCAATGCTATATGATCTTGAGATTATGGGTCAGAGTGCAATTATAGTTTTGTAGTGGTGTGAACTGTAATTCAGTGTTTTATAAAAATTACAGAAACCACTACTAGTTTTCCATAATCGTAGATATCGCTATGAGGTTTGCTTCATTACAAAGACCGCTGATACGCGTCTGTGTTTCACTCGAAGTCTTATTTATAATTACTTTTCAGGTCCCTACTGTAGCCCTATATATATACGGGTAGGCTGAACCAGTTTCATAACTTATCTTCTAAGACTAAAGCTATCATGGTTCTACCTGTACGAGTTCTCGGATAATTATAGCCCACACTATATCCGAGAATCGCATAAAAAAATACAGCAAAAGATCTAACAGGAGCTTCAACTCGGATTCAAATCGTAGTTGAAAATTTGACCGGTAAAAATATATTTTTCTAAATTAACTTCAGATGCACAGGTTTTATTTTGAACGTTCGTCATCAAAAGTTTTATCTGGAGCCCGTTTTGACGTTTGCCTGCCCAGTTAATTTTTTCTCAGATAATCGTTTGCAAAAATAATGATCTTGGCAGTTTTGCCTCCAACAATCCACCGGATAAGGGAAAGGAACTCCTCCCGATAAAGATCTCTCGTGGACTTAGAAAAGTACTTCTCTAGAAATACCTTTATAAAAGCATCCCATGTGCCTCACACTGTAGTTCTGGCAAACTTCCACAACTCATGGGCATCCCCTCTCAGTTGGAATGCAGCAAATGCAACTCTCAAATCATCCTCAACTATCTATAGTGTATCTAGAATCCTGGTCACAAGCTCCAACCATTCCATAGCCACCTTGGGATTGGGACCCCTAACAAAGGTAGGAAGGTCAAGACGTCGAAACTCTCTCATTGCGACAGTCGCTCTCGGCTTGGGTACACTCTCCCTCCCCCTAGCAGCCTCGGCAAGCTGACGGATGGAGCCTACCATCTCACGCAGCAAGCCTACCCCATCTACAGGTCCTTGGGGAGTATTAGCATCCCCAGCATCATGGATTGGTAGATCCCCTTGGCCCAAACCATGGCCACGACCTCGTTCTCTATGTGCAGACATTACTTCTATACGAAAGCAACATGGAATATAACAACATAAGCTTTCATTCATCATGTTATCACTAACATAAAACACATAATCTTGCTAACACATAGCCATTCAAGATCATGTAAACACATCTCACGTACTGAGGAGAACTGATAAGAGTGATGAATCGATTTAGGTAACCCACTTATTCCTTGCCAGAAAACATGTCGGCCAAATGCATTTCTAAATTGGCTTCCAAGTTTGTTAATCCAAATGCCTGGAGGTAAGACCAATCAATCCTAAGGTCCAACCACCATGCTCACATATACCCAAAATTCTCGCGCACCCAACATGTTATCATACTTATGTTATGAAAAATATTTAAATATATGCAATCAAGCACACGTAACCAGCCTAACAAGGTGATGCAACCTCTTCCACAGCTCTTAGATATTCAAACCCAGAGCTCCAATACTCAGTTGTCACACCCTAAAATCGAGGGTCACGTAAAAAGCCCATTAAACCACCATTTTGGGATACCATGATCCACCAAAACTGCTCGAGCCGAAATGGGTCAAGGATCGAAATGAAAATGAGGTTTTATTTGCAAAATAAATAACAAAATATACCATTTGGAATCAAAAGGGTTACTCCCAAACCAGAACAACAAAATTACTAACAACCCAAGGTTCCTCTCTCAAAACAACATACATTCCGTACATACATCTGACTCCCATACCCTCTACATGATTATCAAAAAATCTTATCCGATAAGCTCTTTGTAAAGGATCTGCAAGGTTATCTCTTGATGTAAGCTCTATGTCTGACTGAAAATCTGAGTCTGTGTACCCCAAAGGTACTAGACTGTCCTGCCTGGTAAACTAACATTTAATCCTTAGTCCTTTTCAGGTAGTTGATTTTTATATTCTTTACCGCAGTCTAATGCTCCTGTCCTGGGTTAAACTGATATCTGCTAATCATGCCAACGGCAAAAAGATGTCGGGTCTAGTGCAAAGCATAACATATATGAGATTTTCTACTGTCAAAGCATAATAAACCGCCTTCAACTTCTCTATCTCATTAGGTGTCTAAGGACACTGATCCTTGGATAAAGTAATTTCTTACCTGAAAGGGTGAAACCTTTTTTTGGAATCCTGCATGCTAAAACGAGCAAGGATATCATCGATATACTTTGCTTGTGATAAGCCCAGCATCGTTTGTTTTTGATCTCGCACAAGCTTGATCCCAAGGATGCAACTGGCTTCTCCTAAGTCCTTCATATCGAATTGCCCAAATAACCTTACTTTAATCATAGATAATGCCCCGACATCATTTTTGATGAGCAAGATATCGTCTACATAAAGTACTAGGAAGATCACTACGCTTCCGTCACGCTTCTTGTACACACAGGACTCATCCGGACTTTGATCAAAATCATAAGATTTTATAGCTTGATCAAGACCTCAATGCCTGCTTAAGTCCATAAATGGATCTCTTAAGCTTGCACAACATGTGCTTCTGGCGCTATGCAATGAATTTTTCTGATTGTATCATATAGATACACTCATCAAGACTTCCTTTAAGAAAAACTGTGTTGACGTCCATTTGCCAAATTTCGTAATCAAAATGAGCGGCAATGGATAAGAGAGTCCGGATAGACTTAAGCATGGCTACCGGTGAAAAAGTTTTCTCATAGTTGATCCCTTCTTTCTGAGTGATTCCTTTAGCAACAAGCCTAGTTTTGAAGGTTTTAACCTTCCCGTCTATTCCTCTCTTCCTCTTGTAGATCCACTTACATCCAATGGATTTTATCCTTTTAGGTGGTTCTACAAGTTCCTAGACCTGATTGAAATATATAAATTCTATCTCTGAATTCATAGCCCTTTGCCAAAGATTTGCATCTTTGTCTTTTAGTGCTTCATTGTAGTTACAGGGCTCGGTATCCAGTTCTGTCGGGATCTTGTCAAACGACTCTCCCAAGAACATAAACCGATCTGGTTGATGAACAACCCTCCCACTAGACGAGGCACTATCTGTGTCTGTGTACTAACAGTAACAGGATGTACAAAATCTAAACCTTGTGCATCAGCACCCTATTCTTGATTTACACCTATCCCGATAATCCTCCCACTACGATGAGGTAATGAGATATCCGTGACTTGTGGTTTCTCTTCTGTTCTACTAGTATTTCCTCTTAGTTCTTCTAGAACAATATTACTTTTGGACCTGTGATCCATAATATAATCCTCTTCCAAGAATCAAGCATTGGTGCTAACAATGACCTTCTGATCCTTAGGGTTATAAATTAGACTACCCTTCGTTCCCTTGGGATACCCCACAAAAAAATAGACTTTCGTCCTCGGTTCTAACTTTTCTGCGTTCCCTTTCAACACATGTGCTGGACACCCGAAAATATGAATGTGTTTCAGACTAGGCATACGCCCGATCCACAATTCTGTGGGAGTAGAGGGTACTAACTTAGAAGGTACCAAGTTCAGAATGTAAGCTGCTATTTCTAAAGCGAGTTCCCAAAACAAATCGGGTAAACCTGAATAACTCATCATGGATCTTACCATCTCCGTAAGAGTCCTATTCTTTCTTTCTGCTACACCATTCTACTACGGAGTGACAGGTGCAGTCAACTGGGATGTAATCCCCTCTGATGACAAGTAGTCCTTAAACTCTCTAAAGAGGTATTCTTCATCATGGTTGGATCGTAGTAATTTGATACTTTTACCTAGATACTTCTCCGTCTCTACCTTGAATTTTTTGAATTTCTCAAAGCATTCAGACTTATGGTGCATCAAGTAAATATATCCACATCTTGAGTAGTCATCATTGAAACTGACGAAGTACTCAAAGCCACCTCTGACCCAAATTTCCATAGGACTACACATATTAGAATGAACCAGCTCCAATGGTTCTTTAGCTCTATAGCTTTTGGCCAAAAAGGGCCTCTTAGTCATCTTACCCTCTAAGCAAGATTCACATACTGGAACTGCCTCCACTTCCAATGAACTCAAAGGTCTATCTGCTACCAGTCTGTTTATCATTTTTAGATTAATATGACCCGAGCATAAGTGCTAAAAAAATATTTGGTTCATTAAAGAAGAAAACTTTCTCTTAAATGGTAATATAGATGTATTATTCGTTTCAGTTAGTTGTAGTGTAGGAGAGATTGAAGTAATAATATAAAGATCATCCACTAATGTACCGGAATAGATAATCCGTTTATTATCATTAATAACCACTGAGTTATTAAAATAAATCAAATATCCGTCTTTAGCCAATCTAGAAATAGAAGCTAAGTTCCTTCTAATGGGAGGTACATAAAGATATTCTCTTAATATTAAAATCGATCTCTACCAAAAGTGAGAGTGACATCTCCTACTATAACTACTGTTACCTTTGTATTATTGCCCATATGCAGGTAAATCTCTCCATCACTAAGTTGTCGGATTTCCTGAAATTCCTGTAATGAATTACAAACATGATTAGTGGCTCTCGTATCTACACACCAGGTACCGGTAGATAACACCGCTAAACATATTTTCATAACTAGTGAATAGAAGTTACCCTATTTGTTTTCCCTTTGGAGAAATATTGGACATAGCTTTTTCCAGCGTCGGGTCTCGGTTCAGTGGAAACATCTGCCTTTCGGTTTTTTCACACCATTCCGTAGCCCACTAACTACCCTGAAAATCGTGTCTCCCTATTTTTGAAACTTTTTCTTCTTCATGCGTTTCAGCTTAGAGGAAGAACCTTTTTCAAAAATAAACACATTTCCTGGTATTGAAGGAATACCATTTGTAGTTAAAGCTATATCCAAGTTACATTTCCAGTCAACATAGTTTGGTCCCGTAAGTTTGTTTTCTTTGAGAATGGAAGCAAGTGGATTGAAATCCATTTTAATCCTGAAAATCACATAATTAAAATACCATTAATTATGATGAGTAAAACTTTGAATTCATTTTAATTTGGTTCCATCTACTATTTTTAAAAATAAATTTGCCAACAGCTTGGTAACTTGAGAATAGCATGCCACGATGGGTGAACGTCTACTATCCATCATAAGACCAGATAAGCAATTTTTTTTAATTTTACTATCTAGATAATTAACCTTACCAAGTAAAATTAAATAGTTGACATAGTTTCAGTCCAGTATATAATAGTTGTGACTCAGATGAAAAGTATACTATTATATACAGTTAAGTGTTAACCATCACCTACTTGTTGAGTAAGTAATACACATAATAATATAGTGTCATAAGTTAACAAAAGAAAACAAATCATTATTGAAGTTCATACACAACAAAATAAGTAAAAAAGTCACGTACTGCCAAAATAGCTTAATTTGACTTAAAAGACTACATCTATTTAATCAATTGTTGTGGAAACTATGATAATACATGAAAATACTATATTTATTATAAACGTACTAAAATAATACATCTTAGTAGGAAAGGACACCAAAAGATACATCAAATTAACTTTTAATGCATTTTTTTGCATAATAAGGGCACAAAAATCGAGAAAAATCCCTACATTGATGGGGGATCAAACTTTTGTCCCCCAAACTGACCCCTTACTATATTTATCTTCCCCATATTTGATTTCTAGCCCTCAAAATATGAATCCATTCAAATCAATTCATAGCTCATTTAATTAAAAAGAAGAAAAAGTCTTTTTATGGTACTTTTTGTCCCCCTTGTGTCCCCTAGCCCTTGCCTATATAAAGCAAGCCAAACACCCCCTTCCCCACTTGATATTTCCATGCAAGAGAGGAGAGAAACCAGAACCTCTTGCTCTTGAGTGTTAAGGTGAGTTTGAGGAAGAAAAAGGAAGAAAAATAAAGGAATCAAGGAAAATTTTCTAAAGCTAAATCCAAATCCATCCTCCACCCACCTTTGATCTCTCAAACAAGTAAGTAAAACCACTAAACCTTATGTATAATATCCCTCAAAATATCTCCTAACACATCTCTTTAAACACGTTAATAATCGAGAACCGAAATCAAACCGAAAAAGCATCGTAGTTGTAAATTTGGGGCTGTTATGTTTATGGGTGATATGAGATGTTGTTGTATGTTGTTATCTTTGAGTTTCATGACTTCTAAGTGTGATGGTGCCTTGATATTAATGTCTAAAACACAAACATGCAAATAAAATGGAACAAAAACTTGTCATTACATAAGTTGAAGACTTGGACGCTAAAAGACTTGATTTTTGAGAACATAGATGTTTCTGCCATGAACTTTGGAACTCCATAACTCAATGTAGAAAATTGATCTAAGCATGTTCTTTATGTCCAGATTTATATTTTTGTGCTATCTTTCATCCAAAGTTGTTTTAAACTCATGGGCATAAGTAGAACTCGAGATACTGCAATTTTACCAAAGTGTATCATTTTTCGACCAGTCAATACTACCAACTTGGAAACCTGAGTTTAAAGTGAAATCTAAACTTTGGTCAAAACATGAAACTTGTAGATAACATATGTATCTATTCATCCACCAAAAATGAGAACAAGATATTGATGTTTGATTGGTCAAAACGCCTTTGAAAATATCTATTGAGTTTTAGCCCCCAAGGAACATTCTGTCACATATTTTAATATAACTCAAAACCCCTATTTTTAGTGACGTACTCCAAAAGTTGTCTACATGAACATTGTAGGTAACATATTGAACCACTTTATACCCAAACATCAGACCTTAAAACCTCTGGATGATACCCCAAAACCGTTTCAAACCCTCTATCCTAAATCGGCTCTGCTGAGTTTTGGCGGCTGACGGAACCTATTTTCTAAAATGGCCACAATGTATAACTTGTTCCAAACAATTACCCTTAGATCTAAAGATAAAACCTGTAGGGGACATGTTGATCTAGAACATACTTAAAAATGAGCTCATTTGGACGTGATCTGATACCCCAAAACCGAGACTAATAGAGGCATATGTTTGGTAAAATCTTGAAAAAAGTGATGAACCATTTTTACTTCGGATATTTTGTTCACCCTTTTGCCCTAGGTTTTTGCCATGGTTTTAAACATGAGAGTTGTAGAAAATATTTTTATCTAAATGAATTTTAAAAATTATAACTTGATTCCAAGTCTAGATATCCCAATATATTGTTGGACCTTTTAATTTAATACTTAATTTTTTGCCTTAAAAATTGCTAAGCGTGATTTGAGTACCCTTTGCTATGAGACATGCGTCTTTGTATGATGATCGATATGAATTAATTGATAAGTGTTTCTAAGTGAATGTATGATGGTTTAGAACTCATGCTATTATGTTTGAATCATATCTTGACAATTGTAGCTTGTGCTTCTCATACTTGTTTCTAATACTTTGCGAATTATACCATGAACTTTGCCATGCTAGTTGATGCCATACTATAAATTATTGCACTTGAGTTCAATGGTATACATTATGAGCATTTTCACTTGCATCCTGGCATATTGGAGTCCATCTGTGTAAACTGTTGTTGGGATGGGCTGTATTGAGATTATCTTTCTTGATTCTAAATTTAGGGCGTTCCTGGTTGCCATTATCGAAAATATTTTGGGATGAATTCCCATTGTGCACCCTGGGTGTGTCTCCGGTGTTACAAAATTAGTTTATGCACCATGGGCGTGTCCCCGATGTTTGAATTGGTTTATCACGAATATTGTTAGACACCATGGGTTCGTCGCTAGCACTTTGGTTTTGATGTCTCTTTGATTCTTTCACTCCTTGAGTTATAGTTATATTATGAAAGTGGTGTCGATACGAGCAAATTGGGTAATTCTGGAGAAGAGCCTAATTTGGCAGACCTAATCCCACTACGGTGGTAACTTCGGAGATGAGCCCAATTATGGCGAACCTAAACCCCATTGCCACGATGTTTTGAAAGGTAATTTAGGAGAAGAGCGTAATTCGGTGGACCTAATCCCATTGCGGTGGTAACTTCGGAGAAGAGCTCAATTATGGCGGTCCTAAATCTCTCATCTTAGTACTTTGTATAATGTGAAGTGTCTCTTGAATTTTCTTGATTATCACTTAGACTTTGGGTTGACACCGGTGAAAGCATTACGAGTCTTAAGGTGGGACAAACCACTTGCTATATGTTTGATATGACTGATTGATTGATTATTGAATTTGTTAGCCTGGAGTATGGCGTGGACCCCATGCCGTTGCCATTGAGTAAAACAGCTAAGGCAAGAAGCCAAGCCGTGCGTTTACTATTCGCAACAAGACGCGATGATGGCTTTGGTGATCAAATACCCATGAAAATCTTTTCTGGTGATTGCTGGTGTGGAATTCCTGTTATAATCTGGGTGTATGTTGGGTTGGGCATCTGCATTTCATACACGACATGTTATATACGTATGTTTATTGACTTATTTGCTATCCTATCATAAATTTGTCTGTCTCCTTGACTATAAACTGTACTGGGTGTTATATGGTACGCGTCGTGGTGAATTTTGTGCCGTGAGATTAGTCAGAAGGTTAGAGTGTTTTGCTTTGGGGTCTTAGCTCATGGCATTTGTACCACAGGTGAGGAGGTGTTCTTGACGAAAGTCATCCCAGAAAGAGAAGAAGAGTTTGAAGAATAGGGTGAGTTCCAAGAGCACGTAGATCCCGCTGATGCATTCTAAGGAATCGAGACCTCTGCTTTTGTTCTTATACTCAGTTCTCTCATGCTTAGTATAATTTTTGAAATTTGTTGGTGAAGTTGTAATGGTTATGTAATTTTGAATGGTTCCGAACTCATTTATGATGTAATAACTAACGTATGTAAATATGAATGTATGGATAGTATAGCCCTATATTTATATTTATGTATGTCCCGACGTGCCCGGAGGACGGGGCGTCACAGTTGGTATCAGAGCCAGGTTTAGTGAACCTTCAGGCCTTGGGTTATGGGAGATTATGAGTTCTATAGCGTTGAAGCTCTGTAGAGTGTTTAAGAGTTCTATAGTGTTGAGCTCCATAGAGTGTTTATATTATTAAATTATCACTTATAATTTTGCAAACATAAAATCCATACCCTAAGTTTCTCTTTCTAATCGTCTCTCATCTTAGGATAGCGTCCAACGCAGAGCTAGCTGGAGAACCATGGGCAGCACCTGAACCAAAAGACTCAGACCCCGAGGAAGAACCCATTGTAGAGCAAGACCCGATAGACGTATTTTTGTTGGCATGGATGTTCTTGGATGAGTTGCCTGTTCATGATGGAGAAGAGGCCGGGGAAGTAGGGGAAGATGAAGAACTAGATGAGGGAGGAAATGAGGCTGATGTTCAGGTGGAGGACGAGGAGAATCCTAAGGATGATGACAGCGAAAATGAGGACCGAGCCATTGCTTTCTTTTATGTTCCACTAGAGGTACCGCCACCGGAGACGGACGATGATGAAGCAACGGACGTAGTGATCTACTGAGTCGCCAAGAGTACCCTAAGGACTATCGTATTGGAGAACGGGTGTATGCAAGAGTTTTCCTAGAAAGAATGTGGAAGTGGAAAAAGTTGGAGTCTTTCCCGAGGTACATGGGTCCAGTAAGAGTGTTAGAGAGATGTGACGAGACCATCTATCGCCTAAAGGTACAATCGGGATTCAAATAGCTATTAGGGGACGGGATGGATGCAAGGTGGATGTAAACACAGAAACCAAGAGATAAGAGAGGAATCATCAACCCACACGACCAGGAAATTGACTTTAACAATCTGAAAATGTACTTAGAGGTACCAATAGCCGTAATTAATAGGGCTCGCTTGGGACCAGAGGGCTTTTGGCATGTGGAAGTGCAGTGGCACTACTACGGTATCTATGAGGCAATGTGGGAGTGTGACTCAATTATCTGCTACTTCTATTCGCATCTATTCGTCAAGGCTTTAGTGCGTTGGGCATTGTATCTTTTCCTTCGTTGGATGTTATGTATGTGTTCTGTGAACTTTTAAAGACTGGTACACCGGTTATGTGATCTGAATAAAATGCAAATATTTGTTGTTGAATTCTTCATAAGCTATCTCATAATCCCAAATTAAGTTTCACAAGATCCCAAATCATGAA
>JAUMHN010006356.1:0-10266 GCA_032360265.1 Heliamphora ciliata | reverse complement strand
GGACAACACATATAGATTGTTGGGCTCAAAAGGTTACGAGGCCAGGTCAGCATTTCTTAAGAAGGTTTTGGGGCTCGGGGTTTCATTTCAAAGTTTAGCTCTTTAGAGTTTTGAGTGATTGCTCTTAAGGTAACTTAATGATCTTCGAGATTAGAGGGCTTTCTTTTTATTTTATGGTTTTTGATTCTCAGGGTTTGATTCTTAGGTTTTGATCATCTAAAGATTTTAATCTTACTATGACCTAATATTCTATCAGTTTACCGTCACTGATCCTATGGTTTAGAACCAGGTTCTTACACTCCTGCCACTCGCCTTGTTCTTCAAAACCTTAACTGTGACGCTCCGTTTTTCGGGCACGTTGGGACATACATAAATAAAAATACAAGAATATTCTAACTACTCATTCATATTTACATACGTTAATTATTACATTACAAAGGAGTTCTGAACTAATTAAAACTGTATAACGATTACAGTTTCAACAAGAAATTTCAAAAATTACAATAAGCACGGGAAAACTGAACAAAAGAATAAAATGAGCTAATTTTAAATTCTTCAGCTAGTATTACCGGGGTCAGCTGGCTCCTGCCACTCGCCTTGTTCTTCACAGCCTTCTTCTCCTTCAAGCGCGACTCCCTCAAAAGGTTCTCCCTCTTCACTTGTGGCACGAATGCCATGAGCCAAAGCACATAAGCAAACTCTCTAAACTTTCTATCCAAATTTACAATAAAATATTCTACAACGCATATCATATAACACCAAGTACAATTTATAGTCAAGGATACAGACAAATTTTACAATTTCAACAAGGCAAACATACATCAGAACAAGTATACAGGTGCGTGATGCAAATGAATGTGATGCAACCAATTAAATTTTCTAACCCAATTTAAACTTAAGTTATTCTAGGTTCTTCCAAACCGAGGTGAACCATCCTAAACCCCATGAACCCAACCACGCTGACCAAGTCTACCGACCGATAAAGAGTGTTTCTTAAGCCGTGGGATGACTACGTAGCGGACTAAGTGCCCAGCAAGGTCATCACTGACGGCAAGGGCATGGACAAGTCAACACTCAGGCTCTTGACTCTTAGGTCAAGGTCAAACGCGGGATCACGAAATTTAACTCTTATTATTACGCCATCTGAGCCGCCTTCACCAAAATACAAGTTAACATCACAATAATGTGCGTTTAGCACTTAGGGTAAAACCTCCCAAACAAATCAGGGCATATAGCCAATATCACAGTATTCCTAAATATCTAAATTTTCAAGAATTTTAATTCCATCAATCCACGTATCAGGCCTAAGGTTTAATTTCATTCTTCCAAATAAGTAAATTCCTTAAACCCCATAAACCCAACCCAATGATGACGTGATATGACATGTGTCGTCGCTATTTACAATTCACAGGTCTAAATTGATCATGGCTTAGGCTAAGATGACATATATATGCTTTGCATGGAATTGTAAAACTCTGAGCATGGAGTACAAGTATATGAAGCATGAGTTCTAATCATCGTACATTCAATTAAAAATACTAATCAACTAATTCAAATCAATCATCATATAAAACTCAGGTTTCATAGCAAAGGGTACTCAATTCACACGTAACAACTTTTAAGGCCAAAATTAAATATTAAATTAAAAGGACCAACAAGATTTTGGGGTATCTAGACTTGGAATCAAGTTATAATTAATAAACACTATTTGGAAAAAAATATTTTCTACGACTCATGTTTAATACCAAGGTCAAAACCTAAGGCAAAAGGGTGAACAAAACATCCTAAGCAAAAATGGTTCAGCACTTTTATCAAAATTTTATAAAAAATATGCTTCTGTTGGTCTCAGTTTTGGGATATCAGATCAAGTCCAAATGAGCCCATATTTTAGTATGTTCTAGTTCAACATATCCCCTACAAGTTTCATGTTTAGAGCCAGTTTGGAACAAGTTAGCCTCTTTGGCCATTTTATAAAAATGGTTCTGTCAGCAGTTAAAACTTACCAGAGCGAATTTTGGATAGAGGGTTTGAAATGGTTTTTAGGTATCATCCCGAGGCTTTAAGGTCTAATTTTCGAGAAAAAAGTACTTTAATATGTTAGCTACAATATTCATATAGACCACCTTTGGAATAGGTCACTAAAAATGGGAGGTTTTGGGCTACACAAAAATAGGTGACAGAAGTGTCCCTTGAGGGCTTAAACTCAACAGAGACTTTCAAATGGGTTTTAACCTAACAAAGCTCAATATATTCTATTCATTGTTGGTGGGTAGATAGATATACATGTTATTAACAACTTTCATGTTTTGACCAAAGTTCAGATCTCACTTTAAACTAGGGTTTCTAAGTTAGTAGTGTTGTCTAGTCATAAAACGACACACTTTGGTAAAATTTCAATATCTCGAGTTCTACTTATGAAAATGAGTTAAAACTAATTTTGGATGAAAGATAATACAAAATTATAAATCTGGACATAAAGAACATGCTTATATCAATTTTTTACGTTGAGTTATGGTGTTCACAAGTTCAGTGAAGAAACATCTACGCTCTCAAAAATCAAGTCTCTTAGAGTCCAAGTCTCCTACTTATGATATGTCAAGTTTTTGTTCCATTTCTTTGCATGCTTGTATTTTGGACATCACTATCAAGGTTCCAACACACTTCTAGGTCATCAAACTCAAAAATAACAACACACAAACACATCTCATATCATTCAAGAATACAACAGCCGCTATTTTGTTACTATGACACCTTTTCGATTTGTTTTCATTTCTCGATTTTTAAAGTGTTTAAAGAGATGAGTTGAGGGATATTAGATATAAGGTTTAGAGGTTTTACTTACTTGTTTTGAAAGATCAATGAAGGGTAGAGGGTTGATTTGGACTTAGCTTTCAAAATTCTCCTCGATTTCTTCCTTTTCCTTCCTTTTTCTTCCTCAAACTCACCCTAACTCTCAAGACCAAAGGGTTTCTCATTCCTCCCCCTCTCTCGGCCAAAAATAACATATGGAGAAGAGGGTGTTTGGCTCTCTTTATATAGGCAAGGCTAGGGGACATATGGGAGACAAAAAAGTACCAAAATAGTCCTTTTTTCTTCATTTTTCATAATGTGAATTGATTTTGATTTGAGTTGATTTAAGTTTTTGTGGGCTAAATTCAGATATGGGGAAGCTAAATACAGCTAGAAGGCTGTTTGGGCAACAAAAACCTGACCCCACACAAATCAAGGGATTTTGCATTGATTTGCGTGCCCTTTTGTGCAAGAAAATGCATTAAAAGTTAATTTAATGTATCTTTTTTTTGTCTTTTTCTACTGAAACCTATTATTTTAGTATGTTTATGATAAATATAGTATTTTTATGTATTATCATAGTTTTTATAGTAATTGATTAAATAGATGCAGTCTTTTAAGTCAAATTAAGTTATTTTGGTAATATATGACTTTTTGACTTATTTTGGTGTGTATAAACTTCAATAATAATTTGTTTTCTTTTTTAACCTATAAGACTATACTATTATGTATATTACTCATTCAACAAGTATTGGATCATCATAATACTTAATTTAAAACTTTTCTCATCATTTTAAGCAACAAAAAGAAAGCAAAAAGTCACTTTTTGGCGCACTTCCCAAGGTGGTTGGCCACTAAGGGATATTTTTGGCATTTGTGATGTTATTTTGCCCTTTCCTACTTAATTGTATTTAAATCCTTAATTTAGGGTATTCATGTGTTAAAATTTGGATTTTTAAGGCTTTTGCTGTATTATGGGCAAAACGGTCATTTTACCCTATTTATGAGGATGTTTTATTTTTAATTTATTATTTCATAATATTTACTTCATTAAGAATGTTAGGAAATTCTCCGGATGCTAGGGTTTTATTGACTGTGTTTTGGACTTTTTTAGGGTTTTCAAGCCGAATTTAGGGTTTTCGATTCGAGTTAGAGTTTTGAATCTCGTCTCTGCTCTATAACCTTGTGGACTATCCGTCACTAACACTAGGGTCCGAGCAGGGTCTGAACAGGTTCTTTACATGAGTCGTTATTAACCGGGTTATCGCAACTAGGGTCTGTACTGGGTAATTACAAACATGTTGCTGGATATTTGAGCTATTTTTTCAATAAAAAAAGGAGCAAAAACACTACCGAGAAAGCCCAAACAGTGGGCTGGAGCGACAGTGACGGCGGTGGCTTTTGGGCTGTTTCGATGGCCATTTTTGGAACTATTTTTGGTCTAATTTTTTGACAGAAAAATACTACTTTTCCAGAACTATTTTTTTTAAAAAAAATAGCATAAAAACGGAGATCGGGAATGGCGGCAAAAGCCACCTGAAGGTGGCGTATGGTGGCATTGATGGTGGTGCTATGGCCAGCAGCGGTGGTGGCTTGGTTCGGGATGTTTTGATTGTGATATTCTAATATGTTTTGATCCTCGTGTGATATATTTATATATCACAGTGTATCAGAGAAACTTGATGCAATCGGGATATAGAAAACTGACTCGAAAAAGGATTCTTACAGTTTATCTTCAACAAGAGACTAAAACTTTTCAAAGTTTTGATTCGATTATAAAATCGAGATATATACATATCTTATATTTATATTCAAATAAACTGCGCGGATGATGTATATCTATTTCTTTTTTTTCTCTTGTTAATTTAATTAATTCAAAAAATTTAGTTTTAATTAAATATTTTATAATGGAAAATAAAATAAAATATTTTTAATTAAAGTTTTTAATTAAGTAAATTTTTTTAGATATTTTATTTTTTTACAAAATATCACGTTTGACATGATTTTTTTAATAAAATTGGATATTTTGAAAAAATGTAAAAATTAATTATGAATTTTAAATTAATTAAATAAAAAAATATTTAATCTAAATAAATTATTATTTTTTAAAAGATATGTAACGAAAAATAAAATAATTAAATGACTTTAATTATTATCTTAGCTGAAACGTTGAAGAAAAAAATGTGCAGTTATTGAATTTTATTTGTTACGCATTAAAACACAAAAAGATGGTTTGGCAAACCGAAATCTTTGAAATCGTGTACACGGAAAGATATTTGATTCTTTCAGATCGTATAGTTTTCGAAATTAAGAAATTTATTTTAATTAAACGGATTTTTATAACCCTCAAAGTTTTTTTTTAAAAATCTAAGAGGGAGAAGAAATGTATTCACAGATAAATCCTGCGGTCTTCATCACCAGTTTGTAGGCGATGTAATTAAATTCTGCTTGTTTGCAGTAAGGCCTTCCTCCCTATTGGACAGATTAATTGCGGTATCGCTAGTACAAACCTTTTTTAGGAATAATTCTAGATAATTGTTAGTGTGGATCACTTCTCCATTTGAAGGGTTCATTGCGAAGCAATTGATTTAGAATTAGGTGATGGTTAACACTTAGCTGTATATAATAGTATTCTCTCCATCTGAGTCACTACTATTATCCACTGGATCAAAACTATGTTAGTTATTTAATTTTACTTGGCAGGATCAGTTGCCTAGATAGTAAAATTAATAGGAATTGACCTATTTGGATAAACGATAGATATTAGACATTTTACCATCGAGGTATACAATTCATAGGGTACCAGGCTACTGGAGAATTTTTTTTAAAATGCTAGAGGGAACCAAATTAAAATAAATTCAATATTTTTCTCGTCATAATTAACAGTTATTTTTAATTATTTGATTTTCAAGAATAAAATGGGTTTTAATTCACTTACAGTTATACTCAAAGAAAACAGACTAACAGGACCAAATTTTATTGACTAGAAAAGTAATTTGGATATAGTTTTAACTACCAAATGTATTCCTTCAATGCCAGGATATATGTTTGTTTCTAAAAAAGATTCTTCCTCTAGGTCGAAAAGCATGAAGAAGAAAAATATTCAGAAACAAGCTGACACGATTTTCAGGATAGTTAGTGGGCCACGAGCTGGTACGAAAAAGTCGAAAGATAGATGCTTTTACTGTAACAAGACACAGCACTAGAAAACCAATGTCCAGTTTATCTCAGCAAGCTGAACAAACATGGTAATTTCTGTTAACTGGTTATGAAAACATGCTTAGCGGTGTTATCTACCGATACTTGGTGTGTAGATACGGGAGCCACTAATCATGTCAGTAATTCATTGCAATGGTTCTAAAAAATCTGATAACTTAGTGATGGAAAGATTTACCTGCATATGGACAATAATATAAGGGTGGAATCAGTTGCAGTAAGAGATGTCACTCTCAGCTGTAGTAGAGATAGGTTATTACTTTTAAAAGATTGTCTTTATGTATCTCGATTCGAAAAAATTTAATTTTGATTTCTAATTTAATAAGAAAAAACAAGTATTCTGTTCATTTTGATGACTCTGTGGTTGTGAAGAAAAATAAATATTTTATTTATTCTGGTACATTGGTGTATGATCTATATGTCGTATCTCTAATTTCTCCTATACTGCAACTAACTAAATTGAATAACACATCTAATTTACAATATCAGAAAAAGTTTCATTCTTTAACGAACCAATCGTTTCTTTGGCACTTACGCTTGGATCATATTAATCTAAAAAGAATAAACAGACTTATAGAAGATGGACCTTTGAGTTCATTGGAAGTGAAAGCACTTCTAGTCTGTGAATCTTGCTTAGAGAGAAAGATGACCAAGAGGCCCTTTCCGACCAAAGACTATAGAGCTAAAAATCGTTGCAACTGGTTTATTCTGATGTGTTTGGTCCTATGATAAATCGGGCTAGAGGTGGCTTTGAGTACTTCATTAGTTTTATTGATAACTACTCAAGGTATGGATGTATTTACCTAATACACTGTAAGTCTGAATGCTTTGAAAAATTTAAAGAATTAAAGGCAGAGATGGAGAAACGTCTGGGTAAAAGTATCAAATCACTATGATTCGATCGTGGTGGAAAATACCACTTTGGAGAGTTTAGGGATTACTTGTTATCAAAAGAAATTATATCCCAATTGACTGTACCAGGCACTCCGCAGCAGAATAGTGTAGTAGAAAGAAGGAATAGGGCTCTTATGGAGATAATAAGGTCCATGATAAGTTATTCAGGATTACCCAATTTGTTTTAGGGACTCGCATTAGAGATATCAGCTTACATTTTGAACTTGGTACTTTCTAAGTCAGTACCTTCTACTCCCACAGAATTGTAGATCGGGCGTAAGCCTATTCTGAAACACATTCAGATTTGGGCGTGTACAACACATGTGTTGAAAGAGAACGCGGATAAGTTAGAACCGAGGACAAAAGTCTATTTGTTTGTGGAGTATCCCAAGGGAACGAAGGGTGGTATATTTTATTATTCTAAGGATTAAAAAGTCACTATTAGCACCAATGTCTGATTCTTAGAAGAGAATTATATTATGGATCACATGCCCAACAGCAATATTATTCTGGAAGAAATGAGAGAAAATACCAGTAGAATGGAAGATGAACCGCAAGTTACTGATATCCTATTGCCTCGTCATAGTGGGAGGATTATCGGGACGAGTGTAAATCAGGGCACTGATGTAAAGGATTCAGATTCTACACAACGTGTTATTGCTTGTACGCAAACACAGATAGTGCCTTGTCATAGTGGAAGGATTGTTCATCAACTTGATCGATATATGTTCTTGAGAGGGTCTTTTGATAAGATCCCGACAGAACTAGATATCGAGCCCTGTAACTACAATGAAGCACTTTTGGACAAAGATGCTGATCTTTGGCAAAGGGCTATGAATTTAGAGATGGAATCTATATAATCTAATCAGGTCTGGAAACTTGTAGAACCAATCGAAGGGATAAAATTCATTGGATGCAAGTGGATCTACAAGAGGAAGAGAGGGATAGACGGGAAGGTTAAAACTTTCAAAGTTAGGCTTGTTACTAAAGGGTTTACTCAGAAAGAAGGGATCGATTATAAGAAAACCTTTTCGTTGGTAGTCATGCTTAACTCTATCCGAATTTTATTATCCATTGCTGCTCATTTCGATTACGAAATCTGAAAAATGGATGTCAAGACAGCTTTTCTTAATGAAAGTCTCTGTCTTGACGAGTGTATCTATATGATACAACAAGATGGATGTCAAGACAGCTTTTCTTAATGGAAGTCTTGATGAATGTATCTATATGGTATAATCAGACAGTTTCATAGAGAAAGACCAGGAATACATGTTGTGTAAGCTTAAGAGATCTATTTATGGACTTAAGCGGGCATCAAGATTTTAGAATACTCGGTTTGATCAAACCATAAAGTCTTATGGTTTTGATCAGAGTCCAAATAAGTCTTGTGTGTACAAGAAGTGTGACGAAAGCGTGGTGATCTTTCTAGTACTTTATGTAGGCAATATTTTGCTCATCGAAAACAATGTAGGGGCATTATCTATGGTAAAAGTATCATAATATGGGTAGTTCGATATGAAGGACTTAGGAGAAGCCAGTCACATCCTTGGGATCAAGCTTGTGCGAGATCAAAAACAAATGATGCTGGGCTTATCTCAAGCAATGTATATCGATGATATCCTTACTCGTTTTAGCATGCAAAATTTCAAAAAGGGTTTCTCCCCTTCAGGAATGGAATCACTCTATTCAAGGATCAGTGATCTAAGACAGCTGATGAAATAGAGAAGATGAAGACGGTTCCTTATGCTTCGACAGTAAAAAGCCTCATTTATACTATGCTTTTACACTAGAGCTGACATCTCCTTTGTCGTTGGCATGGTTAGCAGATATCAGTCTAACCCAGGGCAAGAGAATTAGACTGCGGTAAAGAATATACTCAAGTATCTGAAAAGATCTAAGAATTATATGTTAGTTTACTAGGCAGACAGTATAGTACCTTTAGGGTACAATGACTCAGATTTCTAGTCTGATAAGGATTCCCGTAATTCTACCTCAGGATATGTGTTTACCTTAAGAAGTGGAGCTATTAGTTAGAAGAGTATCAAGCAATCCTGCATTGCTGATTTCACCATGGAAGCCGAGTACGTGGCAGCTTCTGAAGCAGCCAAGGAGGCCGTTTGGCTCAAGAACTTTATGTTGAATCTGGATGTGGTCCCTTCAGTTCATTCGGCTATTACACTTTATTGTGACAATATCGGAGCGGTTGCAAACTCGAAGGAACCAAGAGTCCACAAGAAAAGAAAGCACATTGAGCGTAAGTATCACCTGATACAAGAAATTGTACAGATGAGTGATGTTGTTGTGACCAAGATTGTATCAATAGACAACCTTACAGATCCTTTTTCAAAAAGTTTATCGCTAAGACTTTTGATACTCATGTAGAGGGCATGGGAATCAGATGTATGTCATCATGATTTTGAGTAGAAGTATGAGATTGTTAGAGTTGTATATTGAAAATCATATTTTTAGTATTTAATTTAATTTTAATAAAATTAAAATTTTTATTTTATGAGAATCTTAATGAGCAATGTATGCAATATCATTTATTTAATGTATAGCATTTGAAAATAAATAACCACATGCTATCATTTAAAACTAATAATTTCATAACATGAACATGGAAACGTTTTAAAAAGATATATCACAAGTTCAATTGTTCAAGGTAATACCTAAGTACTCTCACCTTGTTAAACGGTACGTAAACACCTCCTTTAAAAGGTTCAAGATTCAAATTTCCAATGATAAAACCCTAGTACCTAACAAGTAATCAAAACATTATGTAAACGTTGGGCACTATCTCTTATTATCAAACGGTAAAGGAAAGGTTTAGGTTTCTGGGTCGGTTCTATGGTTGATAGCTCAAACCTTATGCTTTTAAGTATTTAAAGAAAAACTCATTATTTATGATGTTTTATTACCCCTTGAAGTCAAACAAACACTTGGCTAGACTTGGACTCACTCATGGCAATCACAACACTTTCTAAGTATTGCTCATCTTTATTAACAAAAAAATTCAAATCTGTTGGTTTCACCGTAAAATACTTTTAAAATACTAAACGTCATTTGTTCATCTCGATTACGAGATTTGGCAAATGGACGTCAAGACGGCATTCCTTAATAGAAGTCTTGACGAGAGCATCTATATGATGCAACCAGACGGGTTCATAGAAAAGGGCCAGGATCATATGATCTGCAAGCTTAAGAAATCTATTTATGGGTTTAAGCAAGTATCAAGGTCTTAGAATACTCGATTTGACCAGGCAATTAAAAGCTTTGGCTTTGATCAGTATCCTATCGAGTATTGCGTATACTAGAAGCGCGATGGGCATAAGGTGGCATTTCTAGTCATTTATGTTGATGACATTC
>JAUMHN010006347.1:0-10267 GCA_032360265.1 Heliamphora ciliata | reverse complement strand
TTAAAGACGATTATTTATAGAAAATGAATTATGAAAATCATCAAAATCAATTAAAGAAGCCCTTGGGCTAACAAGATATACAACATTGAGGCATCCTGGCAACAGTACCTCTCATCTCTTACTAGCCCAGATATCACTTGGCAGTGCCCCTGGTGGCGAATCCCTGCCATGACTCTAACAACCATGGATCACCCCAGTGTTCTGCTGATTGATTTACGTCAGACTACTTTCTATTATCCTTGTCGGATCATGCGCCAGTTCGAACACAGTCAAGCGATTCCTCACAATATTCGAGGTCGTTTGTTTTCATTTGCACTGTAGGCCCCATTTCTAGCATTGTATCAAGATGCCTGGCCGTCTCGTCCACAGATAGAGATGCAGGAGTTGCAGTATCCCGATCTTTCTGTTGAGTTCAAGACATGACTGATGCAGGATAGGGAGAAGAAAGACAAAGAAGAAGAAAAACAAGCAACAAAAAGGAGGAGGATTTGAGGCCTCCCGCTTTGTTTCAAAGCTTTCCTTTTTATTTTATTTGTAGAGTTTGGGACTTGCGCGTCCACCTTTTTATTTTCAAAACTTTGTAATCCGAAACTAAAGTAATGAAAAGAAGGTTCAAAATTATCTAAAGTTTTTTAGTCCAATTAAATGACTTTATTATCAAAATCTAAAAATAAATTTGTACTGGTCTTACTCAGATTCAAAAATGGTTAAAAATAAAGAAGATTAAAAATAAAGAATGTGGTCGGACTTCTTAAAAGAAGCTGCCTACGTATCCCAAAAAGATGGAATCAGGTCATAACGTAGTTCGGGTTCATTTTTCACTCGAGTATTAACACTCTCCTTTTGTGATGCCTTAATTTTTGCCAAGTCGCCCTTTCGAATTTTTAGCCTTGCGGGCTACCCTAACTTTTGCCTGAGTTGCCTTTTCGATTTTCAACTCAGCGAGCTTTCATCTTTTCTTTATTTTTACCTTAAGGATAGTACTTTTTAAGTTGATCGAGGTTAACTGGAGTGGAGAACACATTGCCATTCAAATCTATAATAATGATTGCACCACCAGTCATGATGGTTTTGATTAGAAACGACCCAGACCAGTTCGGCTTGAACTTTACCTCTCGGGTCAAATATAGGAGCTTTGATTTCCTTAAGAACCAGATCTCCTTCTCTGAGATCCCAGGTCTTGACCTTCTTATTGAATGCTCGAGCTATCCTCCTTTAGTATCCTTGTACATGAAACAGAGCCTACAACCTTCTTTTATTAAACAAGAGCAACTCTTCCATCCGGTTACTCTGCCATTCTGCTTCTGAAATACTAGCTTCAGCCACCACTCTTAGCGAAGGAATTTCCACCTCAATGGGAAGCACGGCTTCCATTCTATACACTAAAGAGTATGGCGTAGTTTCTGTTGAAGTTCTGGTTGACGTTCTGTATCCCCAGAGTGCAAATGGTATATGTTCCAGCCAATCCTTGTGTGAGTTGATCATCTTTTGCAGGATTTTCTTGATATTTTTGTTTGCTACCTCAACTGTCTCATTGGTCTGCGATCGATATGGTGAGGATTTGTGAGCCACTATCCGGTATTTCTCGAAAAGGTCCAAGACCTCTCCTTGAAAATGTGAGCCATTATCCGAGATCATTTCATGGGGGATCTCGTATCGGCAAATGATGTTTTTCTTGATGAACTTAGCAACATGAGAGGCTTTTAATATTGAGTAGGAGGTGGCTTCCACCCACTTGGTAAAGTAGTCAATGGCCGCTAAAATGAACTCGTGCCCATTCGACGCCTTCGGTGTTACCTTGCCTATCACATCGATGCCCTATATTGAGAACGGCCATGGTGATGTTAGGTTATACAATTGAGATGAGGGAACGTGCATGAGGTTTGCATGAATCTGACACTTGTGGCATCTCTGCACGAACTGTATACAGTCTGTCTCCATTGTCATCTAAAATTATCCTTGTCGTAGGATCTTTTTGGCTAACATGTTCCCACTCATATGAGGCCCACAAACTCCTACGTGTATTCCTTTCATCAACTCTTGGCCCTATTCAGTGCTAAGACATAACTTATTGACCCCAGAATGCTCTCGTTTATACAGTCTACCACCGCAAATGACAAACTGTGCAGATAATCGTCGTATTGCCCTTTTATCCTTTTTGCTAGTAAACTTTGGGTATTCTCCTTTCTTCACGAAGTTCTGGATGTCAAATTACCATGGAAGGTCATTGATGCTATCCTCAATTGCGACGGTTACCTCATATGCCGGCTTTCTCTTTTGTTCGATTATTAAAGGCCTCATTCGGACTTCGGATGGTATGCCAATCATGGATGCTAAGGTGGCCAGTGAATCGAGGAACTTGTTCTACAGTCTTGGCACATTGGTAAAGATCACTGATTCGAAATACGGTATCAACTTCTTTAGCTCTTGATGGTAGAGAATCAATGTCACGTCTCTAACCTTCCATTCTCTTCTCGCTTGTGAAACCACCAGTGCTGAATCTTCGATGACTTCCAGCTTCCTTGCCCCTAATTCTAAGGCTGCCTCCAATCCAGCTAAACATGCTTCATACTCAGCCTGATTGTTGGTAACTTCAAAATTGAGCTTCAAAGACAAAGGGACGTGTGACTCGTCAGGGGTGACAAGAAGGACTTCTATTCCATAGCCATATTGATTGGATGCGCCATCAAAATATAGAGTCCACTTGTCATTCACGACTTTTATCAGCTGTTCGTTAGGAAACTAGAACTCTGTGTCTTCACCTCCCTCAACGAGTTGGTCGGCCAAGAATTCTACCACTGCTCTACCCTTGACTGACTTTCGGGCAACGTATTTAAGATCAAACTCTGATAATAATAGCAACCATCGAGCCAACCTTTATGTCAGTGTTGGCTTTTCAAACAGGTACTTCAACGGGTCCATTCGAGAGATGAAATTCACTGTGAAAGACAGCATGTAATGCCTTAGTTTCTAGGAAGCCCAAACTAAAGCCCAGCATGTCTTTTCCAGTGGTATCATATTTCTTACCCTATCATCTTTTTGCTCAAGTAATAGACAGCCTTTTCAATTCTAGTTTCTCCCTCTTGTGCCAGCATACATTCTATAGCAGAATCAATTACTGGTAAGTAGAGGATCAGTGGCTTATCAGGTTCGGGCTAGCATCGAAGACGTCTTGGCATTTCTGATCCCACTCAAACTCGGCTCCTTTCTTTAGCAGACGGAAGAGTGGCTCACAGGTAGTTGTCAGTTGTGCGATGAATTGACTGATGAACTGCATTTTACCCAGAAAGCCCCTGACTTCTCGCTCGGTCTTCGGAGGAGGCATTTTTAAAATTTCTTTGATCTTTGAAGGATCCACTTCAATGCCTCGTTAAGTCATCATAAATCCGAGCATTTTTCGGCAGTAACTCCGAAAGCACACTTTTGTGGGTTGAGTCGCATCTTGTACTTCTGAAATCCTTTCAAAGAACTTTCGTAGTGCTACGATGTGGCCATCCCGTTCTTTGGACTTGACTATCATGTCATCCACATACACTTCGACCTCCTTATGTATCATGTCATGCAGTAATGTCGTAGCAGCCCTCTAGTTGGTTGCCCCTGCATTATTCAGCCTAAATGGAATCACACGATAACAATAGGTGCCCCAAGGTGTGATGAATGTCGTTTTTTCTTTGTCTTCGGGATCCATCAGAATCTGGTTATATCCGAAGAAGCCATCCATGAATGACAATAAGGCATGTCCCGCTGTACTGTCTACCAAAACGTCGATGTGTGGAAACAAAAAATCGTCTTTCGGGCTAGCCTTGTTGAGATCCCAAAAATCACGCAGACTCGGATACGACCGTCCTTCTTTAAAACCAACACAATGTTGGCTACCCACTTTGGATACTCGGTTACCATCAAGAATCCAGCCTTGATCTGTTTGGCAACCTCTTCTTTGATCTTCAGAGCCCATTCTGGCAGGATTTGTCTCAAAGTCAATTCTGGTTAAGGATCAGGGTATAAGGGAATATGGTGTCGGACAATGTTGAGGTCAATTCTGGGCATATCCTCGTAAGACCATGCAAATACATCCTTAAATTCTTTTAATAAAATTATTAATTATTTGCGTTCAACTAAGAATAAAAAAGAACCAATTTGCACTTTTTGTGGGTTAGTTTAATTATCCAGATTTATTGACAAAGTTTCTTCAATAATTGGTTAGGTGCACATTTCTTCTTCTCTTGTTATTAAAAGTTTTATTTCTTCAGAGATATCTCCGTCGAATTTAAAATCGTCAAAAAGTGTATGAAATAAATCAAACAAAGCAGAGTAACCGAAAATCTTATTCATTTCATTGAAGGAAGACGGAATTACAAACTCAAAAGCATAAATAGGGAGAGGTACACAAATAGACGTGCCCTCAACCACAGACTCTGACTCGAATTCAGACTCAGGACAGACAAACTACACATCACAGGACTCTAAGGTCCAGTTCTTCACTTCCTTTGCAGCCACATCGACAATGAGCTTGGTGCAGTTGGCTGGTGCGCTGAAGCTCATCATGAAATAGCCTGGGTCAGTTACGTGCAGCTATGCCATCTTTTCATTGAACAACACTCTCATGTCGATTCCATCTAGCTTGTCCCCCAATCTTCATCTTAGATCTTCTTTCTTTCCTCTTCCCCTTTCACTGTTTCATCCTCTTCCGTGTCGGATAGTTGATGGCCGAAGAAGATCTCTAGCCCTGACAACTTCTGGTCGGTTTCTTCATCGATCCATGGCTCTGGGAAGCCATAGTACAAGAAGTCTTCTCCTTCTTTGATAAAATACCCGTTGAGTGTTCCTGAATAATTGGCCTTCCATCCCCTTTTAGGCCCTTCCAAATCTTTTCCCGTCGGTTTGTATCCATGACCAAAATGGCAAAAAACCGACAATACCTGGACAGGTTCAGAAATTCCTTACTACTTACACCCTAGCCCCATGCCCAGGAAGTAGGACATTTATCTCATCATTGTGATTGATCTAGGGTTGACATAAATCTCTTCTTCATTCAATAGCATTTGTATAGCCTGCGCTTCATCAAATCGGAAGCCACTTAGTGACACATCCCCTTCGCCATGCTAAACCTCCAAGAGAGTCGAGCCTTCTCCTCTTGGGGGTTGGATGCTGTCTTCTCCATGGATAGTCAGAACTGTCCCATTTTTTAACAGTTTCAGCTTTTGGTGAAGAGTCGAAGGCGCTGCCTGGACGTTTGGGTCATGCAGCCATGGCCTGCCTAACAACAGGTTAAAAGAGGCCGGTACGTTCAGTACGTGAAACTCAACTGATATCTCTAGTGGCCCTACTGATAATGCAACTGATACCAAACCCAGCACATCTCTCCTTGTGTTATCATAGACCCGAACTCCTTGATTACTAGGTGTGAAATGTTCCGACTTTAGTCATAAGCAAACTGCTGTTCTAAGCGGGTAGACATTTAATGCGGGCCCATTATCAATAAGAGTCACTATGACTTACTTTTCTAGGCATTTAACAATTATGTACAGGGGTTTGTTATGATTCTTTTCTTTCGCTGGCAGATCCTTATTAGAAAAAGAAATGACTTTTGGCTCTATAGCAGGCAGAATGAGCCCAACGAGCTGCTCTGGCGTCGCATCTATCGAAACACTGGTTTTATTCAGGACCTTCAGCACAGCTTGTCTATATTTATGTGAGACCATTAATAAGCCCCAGATGTTGACATTGGCCTGTGTCTTTTTAAGATGCTTCAGCACAGCGTCATCTTCTTCTTCTTGTTCTTTCTATTTTCATTTCCCGCTTAACTACCCTTTTTCCAACTGTGCCATCTTGAAATGACGTCCACTCCTGGTTAGATGTTCCACACCGTCCTCGGTATCCCACAATCTCAGTATTATATTTTTGGTCTGTCTTACTTTATCTATGCGCAGAGGACTTTCAAAAGCCCACTGATCATCTAACTCACCGACCACTACCCTTCCTCTCCTTTCCTCATTATTTTCGATAGCCCACGTATTGTCAACTTCTTCCTATACGTCTTTCCCGATGTATTCCATGTGTTGTTCTCGAGCAGCCCAAAAGTAGGCCCACTCCACCCCGTCTGATTTCAGCACGACCCTTACTAACCAATAAAAATGCATCTCGTCGACATATATCTCCTCCTCAAAAAGTTGGGGAAGAGTAATGCCGTCAAACACATGGTCAAACCCATAAGGTCGTGCCGGGTAATCCAGCGGCCAATCGTCTTCCTCATTGCATTCCTCCTCTTCTTGTTGGTAGGCCTAGATTACCATTCGATACCATCCCCAGGCATTATCATTCCATTCCTCCATCATATCCCGATCGTTTCTAGCCATAATAAATGAGTATGTTGTCTAATCCTCAGTAGCTGAAACACGAGGGCGTGGCAAACCCACTGAACAGATATACTGACTCAGATCTTCTGATCGTTCTTATGCAGTTTACCCCAAACTGCTTGGCATGGTTTGGCAGGGGGTTAGTTGTGACATTCAACTTTGGAGCGGCCGACGGCGAGGGAATCACCTTGTTATCGATGAGATCCTGGATCTCATGTCGGAGTCTCATACACTTATCAGTCAGATGTCCGTGGCCCTAGTGCTAAGCGCAATACTGCGAAGCATTGTATCTCGGGAGGAGGGGATCTAGCACCGACATGGGATCCAACAACTTGATGAGCCCTTTCTCGACAAGTTGATTCAGGGCAGTGGGTAGTGAAATATTAAGGGGAGTGAAGACTCTCTTTGGCCGTTGTTGTGCCTGCTGACTGTTGCTTACCTACTGATTGTGGCTGGGTTGCTGGGTAGAGGAAGAAGGGTTCAGGAGGTTTACCTCGTTCGAACATGACATAAGGTTGGCAACAGTAGACTGGTTCTGGTTGTTTACAGGGAAGGTCCTTCTCGATTTTTGGCTGGGTTCTGCTTTCTCAATATCTCCGAACTGAATGGCGTCTTTGATCTGCACCCCAACATTAAACAACTGCTCAAAGGTAGAGAGCGGCTATGTGATAAGATAACGCTTCAGAGGGAACTGCAAGTTTTTCACCACCATTCTCACTTGTTCTTTCTTAGTGGGTCGGTTCGTCATCTTGGAGACTTTACCCCTCCACCTGGTTAGAAAATCAACAAACGACTCTCGGTTCTCCTGTCGAGTCGTTTTTAGCTCTCGGGTGGTTACGTCCAACTGGACGTTATAGCTATATTAACTGATGAATGCAGTAGCTATATCTTCCTAAGTTCTAGTCTTTACCACTTTTAAAAAGAGGAACCACCTTTGTGCTACCCCAGAAAGTGATCGATGGAACAATTGGGCCTTGAGCTGATCGTCAATCCCCATGGAGGAGATAGTTCCAACGTACATCCTTAGATGAATTCGAGGATCTCCAATGCCATCAAACTTCTCCATCTCCGATATTTTGAATGTTTTTGGCAATTTGGCATTTGAGAAAAGACATAAACCGCCCACATCCATCATATACTCTTCTACACCCTTAGCCTTTCTCAGCACCTTTTCCATTCGATCGATCTTTTTCGCCAGAGCAGATTCCCTAGGCTGAGCAGTAATTTTTTCCTCTTCCACCATCGGACGGGGGACCCGAGGTGGTACAATAAATTGCGATGCTTCTTGTCCTTGGTTATCGTCCTAGAAGTCTTCACCGTTCTCGTTTGTATCTTCTAGCTGTTCGTTGGCACCTGGCAAACGGGCCTGAATTGTCCAAATTTGCACCTGGCATTGGTTTTGTGCTTGGGTCTGCTGCTCCACAACTCTCTGTATCTAAGTAATAGCTCTCATCAGAGCTATCAAGTTAATTTCATTCTCTGTCATTTTTTATGACTCAGCTGGCTGTTTAGATATTTTATATAGTCTGCTTGACCCTGATCTTGCCTAGACGCGTGTCGACTGTGATCTTTCTAACTCAATGATCTAGACCCAAGGAAAGCCTATATCCCAAAAGCAGAATAACCAGTATCAAATACTTCCCAAACAAGAATTCTGACAGCAGATAGCATACATCCCAGATACCCGAAATAGCAAATCATAAGCGGATAATCACGGAAGCTGAAATAATGCCCTTGTCAGGCTCATACTGACAGCATAACAAGAGGACATACGAAGACCTAGGGTGAAGGCTAAGGCAAAGCTTAACCAGATTCTAGAGGGGAGATTTATCTAAACAGAGAACTGGGTAGCATTCTGGCAAGGAAACAATCCTAACCCTTAAGAGACCGGTTTGATCTAGGATTCTAACGAAAAATGGATAGCACTCTGGTAGGAAAGTAGAACTAGCTCACACGGGTATAACAAGGGTCCAAAAGAAGCGAGCCTAACACAACAACGGGGGAGAAATCAACAACCCAGGAAGAACCCAAAAGAGAGAGAAATATCCTAGAGGCTTCAAAACAAAATACGGGCATAACCTCAGGAAGAAAACTATGGCGTGAAAACCAAACATGGTAAAAAACAAAGCCCGAGTAAGAAACCGAAGGAAAAGCTAACCTAAATAACAAGGGATAAAAAAAGATCCGGGCCGAACCCGAAAAAGGAACTAGCCTAAGCCAAACACACAATCCTAACAAACACAATCAAAACATACAATTAAGAAAACACATAATCCTACTAGGGTTAGCAGCATCTAATGGGGGGTTCTAAGCTGCTATATACAAAAGGCCAGTTTTAGTTAATCGAACAGGGTATCTTCTGAATAGAGCCAGATATATACCTCCCATGCAGGACATAGTCAAACAGTACGCCCAAACTCTTTTACTGCACCTATGATAGCGTACAGTCAGTAAGGGTTGCCTGCCATCCCAACAATCTCCGAAACGGATGAGCGTTCAGGGCATCAAGTCGACCAGGTAGGGGGTTTGAACAACAATGCACATGCATGCTAAAATGTAAATGAGAAATTCTTATTAAGAACCGATGATGTTTTCAAGTCTAACCCTCTTATTTGATTTTATAAACCAGTCCCCAGCAGAATCGCCCGAAAATACTGTGGCGCCGAAATTTTGGAATTTTTGAAAAACGGTAAAAAATATAGGATTCAAAAAATGTTTGAAAAATATTTTAACACCTTGAAAGTCAAATTTTGAAAATTCATTTTTCTTGAAAATAGAGTCGCCACTTAATTTTTGAGAAAAATTACGAAAAATAAAAATGGCTACTGATCTTTAAAACATTTAACTAGAGAAAAATGGTTCGGGGGCTAAGGTACGAATCAGAAAAACTATTAGGCACCCCGTTCGCTTAACCGTAAGGTTGCCCTCTACTAATCATCATTGATTTTTTAATAAGATTTCTCAAATGCATGTAAATAAATAAAGTTGAGACAAAGAGGGAACATCCAAAATCAAATAATGAAAATACATAACATAAGTATATAGAACGCCAAATAAAACAAGTGTCAAAAGAAAAATCTTAAGTCTTACGGCATGTAATTTCTAGCTAAAAGATACATGAAACACTCCCACATGCGATATTATTAAAACAACCTAAACTAATATGATTCAAATAAAAGAACAAAAATATGCTAAAAGATGCTAAATAAAAATCATATTACAAATGAACATAAAAATTGCTAATAACATCATTAAATGGTCAAAATGACCTAAACTACCAGAACAACACAAAATTATACTAACATGAAACATGCTTTAGAAATGTTAAATTCTAGCTAACAATGAAAACAATGAAAGGAAACTAAGCTGATGATTAAAAAAATTTTGAATTTATGTTAGAAAAAAATAAAAGAAATGAATAATAAACAAAATGCTAAAAAGAAGCTAAATTAAAACTAAAAGATCTTTTTTATGGGTTTTATGTTTAAACAAAATAAAATAAGAGGAAAAAAAGGAACTATAAAAGAAAAATTAAACTAACATTTTAGTTAGAGAAAACGATGAGTAGCAAAATAAAGCTGGTAATAAAAAGAAAATAAAAGAAAGAAAGAAAGAAAGAAGTGCTAAAAAAGAAAATTACACTAAAGAGAAAAAGAAGAAGAAAAGAAAGATATTGCTATTAAAAGAACGTTTGAGCCAATGCTAAAAGAAAAGAAACATTAGACTAATATTAAAAGAAAATAAAAAAAAATAAGATGGAATATTAGCATTAAAAAAAGAAATAGAACATTAAAAGAAAAATAAATATGTATTACAAGAAAAAGAAAAGAAATTGTACATTGAAAAGAAAAGTCTACATTATAAAGAAAATGGACATTACAAGGAAATTAAACTATATTAAAAAAAATAAA
>JAUMHN010006346.1:0-31144 GCA_032360265.1 Heliamphora ciliata | reverse complement strand
TCAACAGCCATTTATATATGCCACACAACTACGAAACTTGGAGTACGCAGCCAACCAAGAATGGCAAGAGCCACCGGAGGTCTACATACCAAAATATACATGTTTTCATAATATACCACAGAGCATTAGGGACTGGGCTGACAACAATGTCCTATGTTTAAGTAGAAACTTGCTCCACTTATACTTCAACGATCCACAACATATACAAGATGTTCATTATATGCACCAGGAAACTATTAAGCATATTCAAAATAGAATAATTCTAGAAACTGCAGATCCTGACGTGTTGTGCATGTCCAAGTCTTCTATACCACCGCCAACTATTGTCACTTAAGGAAGCTAAGCACTTAGTATCATTTTTTAAAAGGACATTTAGATTAAAAGTGTAAATATTTTCATGCCTATGACCATAAAAAATAACTTTATTGTCAATTGAGTCTTCAATAACATACTTAGTATGATTAAAGACAACCTTGTGGCTTTTGTAACAAAGTTAGCTTATGCTAAGAAGGTTATGTTTCAAACCATCAACAAGCAAAATATTTTTAATAGAAGGGGAAGAAATTTTACCAATACAGCCAATTCCTATGATTTTGCCCTTGCTATTGTCACCAAACGTCACAAATCCACCATCTTTAGGCTTGAGGGATGCAAACATTGACTTGTCACTTCTCATGTGTCTTGAGCAGGCACTATCAAGATACCACATCTCCTCCTTAAATGATGACTTGATACACACTTGCAAATGTAATCAAGTTTTGATTTTTGGTAACCAAACTTTTTTGGGTCCTTTGGTATTAATTCCATATGGGTGTGTTCCCTTTGGAACCCAAACTCTTTTTACAGGTAAATTAAGAGATTTTCTATGTGGACAGTGTGTGACAGTGTGTCCATGTTCATAACAATAAAAGCAAGTTACGTTAGAGTGATTCGAGGATGCTTTGACAACAATATTGCTCAAGAAATTTTATTTCTTCTTAGGTTGATATCCAATCCCAGCCTTATCAAAAATACATTTTTGCATACCAAGAAGTTTGTCCAAGTTTTCTTATTCAAGTGTAAACTTATAAACAATTTTTGTAAGGTCTTCAACCTTTTCTTTTAAAACTTGGTTTTCATCATTTAAAGATAAAATCTATTTTGACAGTAAAAAATTTTCTTCTTTTAAAGTTTCAATGAAACAGGATGAGGAAATAATCAACTTTTTAAGAATGAAATTCTTAGCACCCATTTTTCTCAATTCATCATATAAATCTTCAAATGCAATTTAAAGTTCATCTAAGGAAAATGGTAAATTAGTTACCTCATCATCTTCTTTAGCCATGAGGTAAAGATTAGCAACTTTATTTTTTTTTTTTTTCATCCTCGGAGCTGCTATCATCACTCTCACCCCATGCAGCTAGCATAGCATTCTTGAATCCCTTCTTGAAGTACTTTTTGAGTTGGGGACACTCGACTTTCAATGTCTAAGCTTCTTGCATTCATAGCATATGATCTCATCTTTCTTGTGATCGTTCTTGAATTTGCTAGACTCTCCCTTGAACTTGTTGAGTTCTCCTTTGTGCCCATCTTTCTTGAAGAATCTTCTTCCTCCTTGTTTCTTATGTCTAAGAAACCTTTTGAACTTTCCTGTAATGATGACTAGATCTTCATTTTTATCACCAGTGAATTCTTCATCAGATTCCTCATCAAGAGTGGAGGACTTGAAGGCAATGCCCTTCTTCTTTTTTTGTCATCTTCATCATCCACCTTGATGTTCATCTCATGAGTCATGAATGTTCCAAGAAGCTCCTTCAAACTAAGTGTATTGAGGTCCTTAGCTTCTTGAATGATAGTGACTTTAGCTTCCCAACTTTTAAACACGCACCTAAGAATCTTTCTTACCATCTCTGCATTAGAATAGATCTTTCCAAGAGATTTTAATCCATTTATAATATCAGTGATTCTTGTAAACATCTCAGAGATTGTTTCATCATACTTCATTTTAAACAATTCATAATTATGAACTAGCATGCTTATCTTAGATTCTTTAACTTGGTTGGTTCCCTCATGGGTAACCTCAAGTCTATCCCAAATCTCCTTGGTAGTGTCACATGTGAAGATCCTATTAAACTCATTGGGGGTCAAGAGAGCAGTATAAGAGATTCATAGTCTTAGCATTTTGTTTAATCTCCCTTATGTCATTTTTAATCCATTCATTTCTAGGTTTAAGAATAATAGCTCCTTTAACAATCTTAGTAAGTCTTTTAGGTCCATTCATGATTACCCTTCATAGGTTATAGTCTTTGGCTTGAATATAGATTCTCATTCTAGTCTTCCAATAATTATAATTTGTTCTTTTAAACAAAGGGGGTCTGTTGGTGAACTGACCTTCAGATTGAATAGGTCCAATACTAGTGGTTGCTATGGAAACTCTTAAACAATTAAGTAAAAAATAAGAGCCTATGCTCTGATACCAATTGTTAGTCTTAGGTAACCCAAGAGGGGGTGAATTAGGTTTCAAAACAATATTAACTATTATGAAAGCTTTTTTCAAAACCTTTTAATTTCTTAAATAAATATAGCAAGAATATCAAGAAATAAAGCAATAAAGAAATTAAAGAGGTTAGGGAGAGAAAAATTAAACAGAATACCAAGATTTATAGTGTTTCGGCTTCTTCCAACCCTACGTCCACTCCTCAAGACTCTCCTTGAAAATTTTGACTAAGTTAGAAGGCTTCACGGGTGCATTCAAAATCTTTTACAGCCTCAAGATGATCCTACAAAAACAACCCTTGTATTCTTCTAATCACTCTTGAGCTCTTCTTTGAAGAGTATCACTCGATCACTCAATGGATCAAAGTTGAATCACCCTTAAGTACAATAAATGTAGTATTCAATGAGATACTCACTCACTCTTTTTACAAATGATTGGAAATAAATAAATACAAAGATGTGAGATTCAACTGGAGGAGTTAATGAGCAATAAATGCTATCTTGAATATTTGAGCTTTTAATTCAAGCAATAGAATAGTGTCCAGATCTTCTAAGCTTCGAAAATTAACTCCTTATATAGCCATCTGAAGTAAATGACCATTGCTGGGTTGGTAGAGAAAATTAATGCTCTGAAATCCAACCGTTGGAACCAGCGCGAGATTTGAAATCTGTCGCAGGGGTCGACTCAAACCATTTTGAGTTGACTCAAAATGTCTAAGGCTTGGTTCCTCAAGTGATTGTGTTGACTTATTTCTACAATGGTGTCAACACAAATTCTGCATCTTCCTCACCCACACGGTGGTGTCGACTCATGGAGCTTTTGGTGTCGACTCAAACATTACTTCAGTTTTCCAGGAGAGACCTTTGGTGTCGACTCATATCGTCTTTGGTGTCAACTCATTTTGTCTGGAAAGATACTAAAATTTTGGTGACAACTTATCTTCGTTTTGGTGTCGACTCATAAAATTGCAGTCAGCATCGGTAGTTTTAGAGTTGACTCATTTTGATCTGGTTTTGACTCAGAAAACTACAGATGATCTCAGTTATTTTAGGGTCGACTCGAAGTCATTTGGTGTTGACCCAAAAAGCTTGTTCCCACATGGAACATTTGTGTCGACTCATAAACCTTTGGTGTCAACTCGTTTGAGTTGGAGTCGGGGATTGTCTTGATGCTCTGGTGTCAACCCATTTAGCTTTGGTGTCGACTCATTTTTCTCAAAGTAAGGAATTCAATGGATTACTTGGTGTTGACTCAAATTGCGTTGGTGTCGAACCAAAGTGAATCCTACAAGGCTTATGTAGGTGTCCACTCAAATTTGCTTTGTCAACTCATTTTGCTCAACTGCCTGGATTCTAGTCCAATACTAAAGATGTCGACCCAAACTAGTTTGGTGTCAACTCAAGTGAATTCCTAAAAACATCTTAGACAAATATGTTAAAGTATCGACTCAATTTCTCAATATTGTCGACACACTTGAGAGTTTCAAGCGTACTTCGTCTTTAGGTGTCGACTCAAATATCAATTTGTGTCGACTCAAAATATTCTTTGACAGAACACAAAGTGTCAACCCATTTGATGCAAAGTGTCAGCACAAATGGATTAAGGTGTCGACTCATTAGTCATGTAGTGTCAACACTTATCCTTTTTGGAAACAAATAAATATAATCATTTTTAAATCAATTTAATTAAAAAATAAATTATTAAAATCATCAACATCTAATTAAAAAGTCCTTGGGCTAACAGCTCATATTTCGACTTGAATCCATGAAGAATTGTTGAAGATTTGAATCACGGCCCTCCGTCTTCTACTTTTTGTTACTTCCTGAGCCTACACATTTGCCTATCGAAGGTTTAGAGATTAGGTTTTAGATGATATTGAGTGATCCTAAAGGCTATCCCATGCCATGTATTTATAGAGTTCGGTTACACCCCTTATTGTAATGTTTGAATCGAAATGTGATTGCCCCGTTTCGTCCATTTGGTTCCCGTTTCATCCGGATGCTTTTTTAATAGTATGTTTTCCGTTTGGACACCCTTGGAGTCCGTTCGAATGCAAATTATTCTGGTCAAAATCCGTTCAGACGTAAATTCACAAAGCCACAACTGCTTTGTTATTTCAACTTCAGTCGAGCATAACTCCTTCATCCAAACTCCGAATAGAGTCATTCTTGTATCTAAATTGAAGCCTCGGAAGTATACTTTCCAATGGTTCTACTTTTATATCAAAATTCATTTTGTAGAAAAAGTTATGATCAAAATAGTGAGGGTATATTAATTTTCTTCACACATTTTTTGCATATTATTTTGACTGAGCTTCTTTTGAAACATTATGTTCTTTGCCTTTGATCCTTTTTACCAAATTCTTAGTACGTTGAGCTATATCACTTTTGAATCTCATAGTACCGGGTCTTCGGGTTCTGAGATGTAACCGGAATAACGTTGTTTTGATTATTTGGCTTCCACATCGGAATTATTGACCTTTGACAGCTTTTGATCCATTTTAGCCTATTTTCTCAACATCTCGCTTCTTCAGATGCTAACACTGAAACACTACTAAAATATATTAATAAACACATAATCGAGATTTAGTGAAGTATACTTTGCAGGATTTGATTGGTACTTTTACGTACTGATCAGTTACCCTATAGCTATGCTTATTGTGAGGAACTAGACCTTTAGATTGTACCCAAAAAAATATGGAGCCTATCTTTTAAAATATTATTTTTAAAAATTGTAACAGTAAACTTGTATGCATAGTTTTGCGCATTTTTAGAATCTTCATAAAAAAATTATAATTTTTGTAATCTAAAAAGAAATGACCACTAGAATAGTTGTGAGACCCTGACCTATTTCATTTTTTAGAAATGATTTAAGTGTTGATGAAGTTGGAGTTAACTTTTGACCTCGGTGATATTTTAGGTGAGTACTTTGAGCTTGAATATAGATGTGTATGAAAGATATGTTTCGGTTATCACCCAACGATGACTGCTCGAGCGGTGGTTGTGCTCTTGAGCGGTGGTTGTGTGCTCGAGCGGTGGTGTGGCAGAGATGTATGTCGGTAGCAGACCGCTCGAGCGGTGGTTGAGCGCTCGAGTGCTTGAGCGTTGTTGACCTCCAAGTTAGGTTTTGGTTTGTACATCGTTGGGTGCGGGCGTGCGTGGGTCCGTGTTGGTCGTAGGGTGTTGTGGTGCGATTATATATATATATATATATATATATATATATATATATATATATTAGTGGTCTATAAATATCTGGAGTTAGATATTTTTAAAAAATATTTTCAAAACTTACAAGCTAAGTTTCCTCTTTTTCTTCTCTCTAACTTCTCGGGGGCTCGGGGCTCGATTTTCGACGATCAGGCAGTGGATCTTTAGTATTGTCGTGGTGGGCTACGCTTTCATCAGGACAGAATTTTGTTCTAACAAAGTTTAATTTTTCACGTGGATCGAGGCGTCTAGTTTTTTGACTCAACGAGGTAGGATCCTAGACTATGTTGTCTTTAAAGGGTGTTATGTGCAATTATATGCTTTTCTACCAATTAAAAATGCATGAATAACCGATTTATGTTTCGTTAAATCGGGTTTTGGTTTAAAAAGGAATTTTTGGTTAATTTCGGTTGGATGGAATTTGGTTTTGAATGTTTCTTTCGGTGGTACTTGATGGTTTGAGTTCGCGTATGACCGTGGGTGTTGAAAATATGCAAATCCATAAGTTTAAGTGTGTTTTGAAGTATCATATGAGTGTTTGAGGGTTTTAGGGGCTTGGAACTCAAAAACATGAAAATTTGGGTTTTTCTCGGGTGGTAGCTCACTCGAGCGCCCGATGTCCGCTCAAGCAGACTAGCTGCGCAGGGCTGTTTTGTTTTGATCATATCTCCCTCATCCAGACTTGAAATTGGGTTGTTCTTGTACTCAAATTGAAGTCCTGAAAATCTTCTTTCCAATGGCACATCTCTCACATTAGAATTCTTTTTGTAGAAAAAGTTATTACCAAAATAGTGAGGGTATGTCAAACTTTCTTAATTGTTTTTCATCCGTTTTTGGCCAAATGTTATGTTTTATGTTTAAACATTGTTTGTTTGGGTGAAAAGCATATTTTGTGCTTTTCTTTGTTTATTACATGATATGACTTGTGGATGTTCATAATTTTCAAAAGGAGTTTTTGAAAACGGAGGATTGGGAGGTTTAAAAACGTGTTTTTGAAGGTTTGGAGTTAACCATTGAGGTTGAGTCTCAGCTTTTAAACTTTTGATGGGAGCATGTTTTTACATGCTAGTAGATCTCCATGTTGATGGATTTTGGATCTTTTTATACATGTTGATGTATAACTATAAAACTATTTTATCGTTTTTCGTAGTTTAGCTACGTACTAGTTTTTAAATGATTCGTAGAAGTACCGTAGCAGTGTTTGGTTTGGGTGCTTCTTCCCTTGATCGTGTCAATCCGTAAAGAGCAGTTGGGTGCTTCTTCCCTCGGTTGTAATCCGTAAAGAGCCGGTTGCTCCCGTATGTGGCTGCGTTGTTATAACTTTATATATAACTTGTCATTACCTAGAAGGATTTAAGTGGTTCAGGATGAGGGTAATGGGCAGGCGTCTATAGTTGTTGCCTTTGTCTTGAGTAGACAGAGTCGGTACATAGGTTTTATTTTATCTTATTTTCCTCGATTGTGTGATTCGAGTGGAGAATACTGTTTTATCTTTTTCCTCGATTGAGTGATCCGAGTGGAGAATACTATTTTATCTTTTCCTCAGTTGTGTGTTCCGAGTTAAAAATTGCATCTTGATTACTATTTTTTCCTTAACTGTGGCATGTTTACTGCTCTGTTGGTAATACATGGTATTATAGATGAAAACGTGGTTTTTTTAAGTAAAACCTTTTGAGGCTCGTGTTAGCCTAATGAAAAACTTGTGGTTTTGAGAGAGAAAAATCTGTTGGGCTCCTGTGGTTGAGTCTTTATGCTTATGATTGCATAACTTACTTTATAGTTTTATAGTCTGTTTCTATTGGGCTTCGGCTCATAGTGTGGGATTTTGTTATAAAACTTTTTTCAGGTGAACGTGGTCCTGTAGGTTGACCTTAGGGTGTCTAGAGGTGGCAGATGACAAGACTTCTGTTTTGTCTTGATAGGTTGTTTATACCTTTCTGTATATGTTTCATGTTGGATATAACATGTTGTAATGCGTATATAATTCTTATGGATGTATGCATATTTTAATGCTTTCGAGAGAACCATGGGTTGGTTGTTATTTTTCGTAGTTTCTTACTGCGTTTTTCGTTGCTGGGTTCAACGGTTTACAAACAGAGTTTTCAAATGGTTTAGGCATCATTCAAACTCTTGTGTTTCGAGGACGATTTTGAAACGGCCTAAGCTTCTTTAAAAATGAAAAGATTTTCTTATCCAAAATATATATTTTATTTTTCTTAAAGGCTTAGCTTGTAGGGCCATAACCGTAGTCTCTTGGGTTACTCTTTTGATCAAATAAACCCTCGGGAATACCTTTTTACAAAGGTTTTAGCCTCGTTTGGGATTTATAGTTTTCATCCATTTATGTTGGGTAATTTTGGTGGTTATTCGTCGACTTTTCGCGTGACCCAGAGGTTGGAGCGTGACAACTTGGTATTAGAGCTCTGGGTTTGAATTCCTAAGAGCCGTGGGAAGAGGGTGCGTTATCTTGTGAGGAAAGATGTGTGTGTACTTGGTTGCCTGTGTTTGAAACATAAGCATGATAGTTTATTGTGTATATATGAGTATGGAGGTTGGACCTTAGGATTGATTAGTCTTGCTTTCGGATGTTTGGATTAACAAACTTGGAAGCCAAGTTAGAAACGCATTTTATGGACATGATTTCTAGCAAAGAATCTGAGTAGGTTATCCAAAGTGACGAGTCATTCTTGTCGGTTCTCCTCGGTATGGGTATTCTGTCTGCATAATCGTTGTGGCTATGTGTTAGCATGATTATATGGTATGTGTTAAAAATAACATGATAGATCGACCTTAGGTTGTCGTGTTTCATGTTTTCATTATTTATAACATGTACACCCTTTGAGACGATGAGATTGTGGTTTGGGTATTGGATGTGCGACTCAGTTGCTATCAGTTACAAAGGTAAGGTTATGGGTTGAGCGTCGATTGCTTGGTATGCTGTGGAACTCGTCAATGAGTTGGGTTTAGTCGAGTGAGGTTGGCCTCGGTTAGTAAACCGTCAAGTGTTGGTATGAGCAAAGTTTTGTTTAGGGGTAGTCGAAGCATGGTTGATGGCTTTGGCTTGGATAGCTGACTCCTCTTGAGTGTATGCTATTAGAGGTTAGAGTTGTGTTAAGAACAGCCTTGTGAGTAGGGGCGATGGGGTGTCGAAGACCCTGGGGAATCGGTAGTTATGATAGATCTGTGGATCGTGATAATCCCTTTCGATTAGGGTTTGGTGTACATAGTTTGGCCGTGTGATGGATTAGGTACGTCGTGAGCCATGCTATGTCATGAGCCGTGTACTTAGGATGGGGTATAGACGGGAACATAGTGGATGGGAGCGTGATAATCCTTGGCCGGGTGTATGTAGAGATAGCAGAACGTGAGTGGTTCTGGAGATATCCCTGTTAGTGGGATGTTGATGGTGGTCAGCAGGATGTAATGGTAGTTAGCTTGGTGTTATGGTAGTTAGAGTTGTGTTCGATAACCTTAGAAGTTGTGTACCTCCTTGAAGTTTGAGAATTAAGTTCCAAGCGAGTGAGCTCAAAGATATGGGGATGAGTATGAGTTGTAATTATGTTGGAAAGAGCATGGGTTGCGACTGTGTTAGAATCTGTAAGGGTTCAAATTATGATTCTAACATGTAACAAGTAGCAGATCTGTGGGAGTTATTAGTAACTCTGGATGAAAAAAATCTCAGGGTTTGGGTTTCCTTTGTTTGGTGCCGTGCGCTGTCTATGTGAGTGTTGGACAGTGGGTTCGAGGCCATGATGTGGCTGTGGTTTGCCTAGCAAGAGTTAGGTGAGTAAGGGCAACCTTCTGGAGTGAGGTTTTAGCGTGATGAGAATGTTGATGAATGTCTCCGTGCATGATTAGTCATGAGCTCGTAGTTCTATGGAATGTGTTGTACAAGGTATGCAGACTGATGGTATTCGTATGTGTGCGAATGACGTCGAAGAGTTGAGAGCGTGGTGTAACGGATGGTCTGAGTACTATGATCGTGGTTGATGGCAGCTGTTTGACTGTGGTCGATGTGGCTTCAAGGTAAGATTCACAGGGTTCTTTAGAGGCCAAATGTTGATGAGTACTGGGAGTGCGCTGAGGTTGGGTCATGGTTCATTGTTGACCCTTTTCTTTTCTCAGGATGGAGAGAGAGGTTCTTTGTAGATAGTTATCTAGTGTGAGTTATTTCATCTTGGTTGGATGGAGATGCCGAGATCTTGATCGATTCAAATTTTGGTTGTGTACTGAGACCGAAAATCTCTATGAATTTCCGTGTTGTGACCCTTAGAGTTGTGACTCGAGGACTTATATCGCCGTGATCGAGTGATTGTGGGTTTGACTCTTTGTGGTTTCGATGCATGGTGCGAGATGCTCTACATCCGACTGTCTATGTGTGTGACTTGGGATCCAATTGTTCCTGCAGTTGGAAATCGTAAAAAATCGCATGACAAGGTTAGTATTATCCCGCGATGGAAGACCATAAAAGAGTACGCATGAGTGTGGTAAACATGATAGGTCGTGGTAACCTAGTCAGTGTGGCATGTTGGTAGAATGGTTGAACCATTTGGGTTGTGTTCCTGTGAGGTCGAGTTGGTAGACCAGGAATGCTTTCGCTTGTCTTTGTTGACAAGGAAATTGGTGTTGAGAGATAGTGTTCTTTCTACAGTGATCAGCTGAGAATCTTTAACCATTGTGTACAGCTTGTTCTGGATTATGTGAGTATGGTGGCACTTCTAGCTCTTAGTAAAGCGGGAATTTTGATAGAACCATGCAGCTGTGGTATTCACATGGTGAGTTTCTGGTAGACTATTGTGAGCCTGGCTTCAAGTTCTGTTTGAGGCTTTGGATTGTTCAGAGTTCTTGGAGTTGAGGAGTAATCGTTGACTGTGGTAAGTGTTATGTTTTGGCATAACCGTTTGTTAGGATGATAATTCTGAGAGTTTGGTACGGTATGAGTCAGGAAAGATTCGATGTTTAGGAAGCCTTGGTTGGCGTGACCTGTTCGAACCGACACGATTATTTGGTTGGGAACGGAAGGGTTGTGATGAGGTCTGTATATGAGGAAATTGCTAAGTATAAAAGTGCAATTCTTTGTTGGTGTCTTGAGTTCAAATATTTTACTATTGCAAACTCAAGGAATTGATGTATGTGTTTTGTGTTGGGGTTGATGTTAGCTGAGGGTCATCATGTTTGCTTTTTCAGATGACAGCGATCCTGTGTGATTTGAGATGGATCTGCAGCCTTAGTATCAGCGATCTGATGGCGAGACGTTGAGTTGTGTAGTGACGTGCTGTTGCATGGGAGATATGGTTTGTATAGATTGTCGGATACCTATTAGATGTTCTGTCTGTGTAACGTGTTTGGTTAAGTGACTCGTTTGGGTTGGGTGATCATATAGTTGTGAGGCCAGATTGGTTTTTGGTTGTGTAGAACCTTGTCTAGGACAATGGTGTATCGCATAGTGTTTCTCTAGAGTGAGAATAGTAGTTTATGATGGAAGATCAGATAGAGGATGAAGGTTTGATGAGATGCATTCTTTGGTATTCTAGGTGAGTTAAATGAGCTTCTCTCTGGAGTTGGATGTTTGTATTGTTGCTCGTGGATGGGCGTTGTGTCAGCTACGTGATGGCGTTGTTAGCATCAGCGGGGTAATGATGTGATATCAAAGTCGGTGGTCCTTTTATGCAAAGTTTGTGCGGGAAATGTGTGACTTCGTGTAACCGATGTCAAGGTTTGACATCCTATGTTAGACTAGCGGAGATAATTCTTGGTGTGAGGTGTGATTGAGCCAGTTTGTGGCAGTAAGAACGAAGGGGTGGTAGTCTCTTTGTTCGGGCGTAGAGACTATTTGGGATCAAGTTTCGTAGTGGATTAGTCTCGTGTGATGCATTTGTCAAGATTTTCAAATTATTTTTCATCTGTGTCAAGATTTTCAGATCGTTTTTCTTCCGTGTTGGCCGTGTGGGGGTTTTTGTTTGCTGTGTTGGGCGTGTGGGAGCCCATGTTGGTTGTGTTGGGGCATTGGGGGTTTCTTTTGGTCTTGTGGTGGCCTCTTGGTCGAATGGGTTATGGGGCTCGATCGACTGCTCTCCTCTAGTAATTTTTAGTTGATTGGATTATAGGGTCCTATCAATTGAAGTCACGGATAGGGTGTTAGTCATTTCATGCGAGGTGTTGGTGCACGGTTGAGTGTGTGGTGGTTGGTGCATCATTGGGTACGAGACACGTTGGGTCCAGTGTTCTTTCTAGATATGGGGTTTTGGTGAGAACCATTTTGTGGGAGGTTTGTGTTAGCCATTGGTTAGGTCATGTTCTGTAGGTTTGTTGTTTGTGTTGGGCACGTGTGGGCATCGTGGGTTTGTGTTGGGCACGTGTGGGCGTCGTGGGTCTATGTTGGGTGTATGACGTGCATGGTTACATGCGGGTTCTTGGTGCACGGTTGTGTCTGTGGTGGTTAATGCATCGTTGCGTGCCAGGGTTTGGTTTTGTTTCTTGATTTAGATTTCCTCCCAGTGTTTACCGCTCGAGCGGGCTGGTGGCTGAGAGTTGGGTCGATGGTTGAGCGCTCGAGCAGTGGTGTGGCAGAGACGTATGTCGGTAGGGGACCGCTCGAGTGGTGGTTGAGCGCTTGAGTGGTTTTCTACATCGCTGGTTGTCCCGGTGAGAGGACGGGTTGTCCGGTGTGTGGACATTTGGTTGTGTGGCATGTGGTGCCATTATGTGAAACATAGTATTTTACGTGGTTATGTGTATTTAAAATTCTAGTTTTAATTATGCATGTTGCAGGATGGATATGAGGTCTTGTGATACCTAAAACTCTGGTTTTAGTAACACGTGTGTGTGTGTGCGTGCTTATGTGGTCGGGCAGAAAAGTGGTCCGATGTGTTGTGGACGAAAAAGTGGTCCGTGGACAGAAAAGTGGTCCGTGGGCAGAAAAGTGGCTCGACGAATGTTAGCCCTGGCTAACGATGGACGAAAATGTGGTTCGAGATTTATGTTAACTCTGGTTAACGATGCATTTGTGTGCGAGAATCAGAAAGACAGAAATGTGGTCCTAATGATGCACTGTGCGTGGATATCAGAGGGACAGAAATGTGGTCCTAACGATGCACTTATGTGCTAGAATCAAAATGATGGAAATGTGGTCCTAATGATGCACTGTGTGTGAGTATCTGGAGGACGAAAACGTGGTCCTGACGATGCAGATGTGCGTGAGTTTGAAGGGCGAAAACGTGGTCCTAAAGACGTGTGTGTCTGATTCTGAATGACGAAAAAGAGTTCCTGAAGAAGCTTGTGTTGCATGTGTTGCATGTGAGGCGTTGTATGGGATGCATGTGTTGCGTCGTGTGGGTGGCGTGCATGCGTTGTGTGTGTGCACGGGATGTGTGAGTTGTGCGGGTTGCGTGTGTTGCGTGAGTTGCATGTGTTACATAGGTTAACTCCGGTAAACTGTGTAATAGTTGGGGTTATAGTTCTTCAGTGAGTGTCTGAGAAAATCCTTGTGATGGGTATGTACCACCGTGTTTCTATAGAACTGTTATTGTGGCTTGTAAGGGCCGGTTATATGTATCATGGATTGCATGTACTGTATTGTGGAACGGATAAAACCAATTTTAAATTATTTTTAAGACTCGTGTGAATCGCGATCTAAAAACCCTTTTCAACTATTTTCAGGGCTCCTGTGAGTGAGTCAAAAGATTGTTTGTATCCTCGCTTTCCCGTTGCATGTGAAAACTCGTTTTGAAGGCTTGAAAGAGAGTCAAAAACTATACCCCGTTTTCCTAGCATGTTTAGCTTATACTTCATGCGTTGTCTAGTTTCTGATGAGCTTTGGCTCACGGTGTGGGATTTGAAACATTTTTCAAGTACCGATCATGCAGATTGATCTGGAGGTGCCGGAGGGGCGGAAGATCTGTAGTCTTCCTTTTTTCTCGTTTTTAAACATGTATGTTGTAACATGTTTTTTCGGTGTTGGAATCATGCAATGTAAGCCTTTTGGAGGTGATATACAATGCCTCTATATTTTATTTTGAGAGTGTATTCTAGGTTGGGTGATATGTTCGATTGCTTGTGGGTGTTTCACGTCACTCGGGGTTTGGGACGTGACATCCTTGTAAGACCGTGCAAATACATCTTTGAATTCTTTTAACAAAGTTATTAATTATTCATGTTCAACTAAGGATTAAGAAGAACCTATTTGTACAATTTGTGGATTAGTTTCATTACCTAGATTTATTGATAAAATTTCTTCAATTATTGGTTGAGTGCGCATTTCTTCTTCTATTTTTATTAAAAGTTTTATTTCTTCAGGGATATCCCCGTTGAACTCAAAATCATCATAAAGCATATGAAATAAATCAAACAAAATAGAGTAACTGGAAATCTCGTTCATTTCATTAAAGGAAGACGGGATTACAAACTGAAAAGCACAAACAGGAGGATAGGCACAGACAGATGTGCTCTCAACTACAGATTCCGACTCAGACTCAGAGCAAGCAATATGCAAATTACAGGACTCCATGGACTAGTTCTTTACATCCTTTATGGACACGTCCACAATGAGCTTGGTGTAATCTGCTGGTGCATTGTAGCCCATCATCAGACAGTCTTGGTCAGCTATATATATTTGAGCCATCTTTTCGTTTAAGAATGCCCCCATGTCAACGCCGTCCAGCTTATCAGCCCAATCTTCCTCTTGAATCTCCTCTTCTTCTTCTTCTTTCGTAACTTCCTCTTCTTCCATATTAGACAATTGATGGGCAAAGAATATTTCCAATCCTGGCAGCTTCTGGTTAGTTTCTTAATCGATCCATAGTTCTGAGAAACCACAGTATGGGAAATCTTCTCCTTCCTTAAGAAAGTAGCCGTTGAGCGTTCCCGAGTATTTAGCCTTCCGCCCCCCTTTAGGCCCTTCCAAATCTTCTTCCGTTGGCTTGTACCCAAGATCGAAATGTGGCGAAGCTGGTAATACCTGAACAGGTTCTGGAATACCTTGTTGTTTGCGACCTAACCCCATTCTTGGAAAGTAAGACATTCGGCTCATCATTGTAACCGCTCGCGGGTTAATGTAGTTCTCCTCCTCCTTTAATAGCAGCTGCACAGCCTGAGCTTCATCGAATTGGAACCCACTTAATGACACATCCCCTTCTCCATTCTGAACCTCCAAGAGGGTCGAGCCCTCTCCTCTTAGGGGTTAAATAATATCTTCGCCATGGATGATCAGCACTGCCCCATTCTTAATCAACTCTAGCTTTTGGTGGAGCACTGCCCCATTCTTAATCAACTTCAGCTTTTGGTGGAGAGTAGATGGTACTGCCTGGATGTTTGGGTTGTGCAACCATGGCCCGCCTAGCTACAAATTAAAGGAAGCTGGCACGTCCAGCACATTAAATTCAACTGACGTCTCTAGAAGCTCCACTAATACTACAAATGATACCAGTCCCAGCACATCCCTTCTTGTATTATCGTAGGCTCGAACTCCATGATTACAGGGTATGAAATTGTCCGGTTTCATCCCCAGAAAAATTACGGTCCTGAGTGGGCAGACATTCAAGGCTGCATAATTGTTGATGACCGTTATCGGAACCCACTTCATTAAACACTTGACAGTGATGTGCAAAGGTTTATTGTGATTTTTCCCTTCTAGTGGTCAATATTTCTCAGAAAAAAATCACTTTAGGCTCTATAGCTGGCAGTATTGACCCAATTAACTGTTCAGGGGTCGCCTCTATCGATACATTAGCCTTATTCATAACTTTTAGCATGGCTTGCTGGTGCTGGTGCTTGTGTGAAGCCATCAGCAAACCCCAGATGCTAATGTTGGCCTGTGTCTTTTTCAGCTGCTTCAGTACAGCGTCGTTCTCTTCTTCTTGGTCTTTCTCTTTTTCCTTCCCACTTGCTTGCTCTTTTTCCAATTGAGCCGGCTTGAAATGCCACCCACTTCTAATCAAATGCTCTATGCCTTCCTTGGGATCCCACAATCCCAGCATTGCATTTTCAATCTGTCTTACCTCGTCCACGCATAGAGGGCCTTCAAATGCCCATAGATCATTTAAGTCACTGACTACTGCTCTTCCTCATCCTCTTTGGCCCATGTGTGATCGACCTCTTTCTAGATGTCTTCTCCGATGTATTCTATCAACTGTTCCCAGTCAGCCCAAAAGTCAGTCCATTCAGCCCCATCTGATTTTAACACAACCCTTACTAACCAGTAGGATTGCATATCGTCAACATGTGCCTTTTCTTTTCAAAGTTGACGAAGGGTAATGCCATCGAGCACATGGCTAAACCCATACGGCCGTGCTGGGTAATCCAACGGCCAGTCGCCCTCCTCATTACGTTCCTCCTCTTCTTGTTGGTTAGCTTGGATTGCTATTTGATACTCCTCCCAAGCATCATCGTGCCATTCTTCCATCATATCCCTGCCATTTCCAGCCATAGTCAATGAATAAGCCATCTGATCTTTAGTAACTGAAATTTATAGACGTAACAGATGCGCCGAACAGATGTACTGGCTTGAATCTTTCGACTGTCCTAGAGACATGTAGTTTACCCCAGCTTGCTTGGCATGGTTTGCTAAAGAATTGGTCGCAAAATTTGGCTTTGGAGCAGTAGATGGTGGTGGAATGACTTTATTGTCAATGAGATCCTAAATCTCATGACGCAACCTCATACACTTATCAATCAAATGCCCATAACCCTGGTGATAAGCGCAGTACTGAGAAGTATTATACCGTAGAGGTAGGAGATCAGGTATAGGCATGGAGTCCAACAGCTTGATATGCCCTTTCTCGACAAGTCGATTTAGAGTTGTGGATAATGAAATGTTAAGGGGAGTGAAGACTCTCCTTGGCCTTTGTTGTGGCTGCTGTCTGTTGTTTGACTGTTGGCTATTATTTGAATGTTGGTCAGAGGATTAAAGGTTTAAAAGGTTAACCTCATTCGAGTGAGAAACGAGGTTGGCAGAGGTAGACTGGTTTTGATTGTTAGCAGGGAAGGTCCTTATCAATTTTTGACTGGGCTCTGCTTTCTCAATGTCTTCGGACTGAATGGCATCCTCAATCTGTACCCCAACGTCAAATAGCTGCTCAAAAGTAGAGAGCAGCAATGTAATAAGATAACGTTTCAGAGGGGATTGCAGATTTTTTACCACGATACTCACTTGTTCCTTCTCAGTAGGCCGATTTGTCATCTTGGTCCCTTTTCTTCTCCCCTAGGTTAGAAAAGCAACGAATGATTCCTGATTCTCCTGATGAGTCATTTTCAGCTCCTAAGTTGTCACATCCAGCTGGACGTTGTAACTGTATTGGCTGATGAAGGCCGTGGCTATGTCTTCCTAGGTTTGAGTCTTAGCAACCTCTAAGGAGAGGAACCATCTCTGAGCTACTCCCAAAAGAGAGTAGTGGAAAAGTTGGGCCTCTAGCTAATCGTCGATCCCCATAGGGGAAAGAGTACCAACATACATCCTCAAGTGAATTCGAGGATCACCAGTTCCGACAAACTTCTCCATTTCAGGCATTTTGAATTTTTTTTGGGAGCTTAGCATCTGGGAACAAACAAAGTCCCCCTACGTCCAGCATATATTCCTCCACTCCTTTCGTCTTCCTCAAGACTTTCTCCATACGGTCAATTTTCTCTGCCAGTGCGGATTCCCTAGACTGAGCAGTGTTCTCTTCTTCTACCACAATCAGGTGGGGAACCCGAGGTGGCACAGTAACTTACGGTGCATCTTGTCCCTAGTTATTATCCCAAAAATCTTCACAGTTCTCATTCGTATCATCTGGTTTTACGCTGACAGACGGGCTTGAATTACCCAGATCTACGCTTGGCACTGATTTTGAGCCTGGATATTTTGCTCTTTGGCCCTTTGTATTTCAATGACTACCCTCATCAAGGCTGTCAGATTAACTTCATTCTCTGCCATCTCAAATGATTCAGTTAGCTGTTCAGATATCCTATAGAGTATGCATGTCAATGATCTAGCCTAGACACACATTGACTGTAATCTTCCCATCTTAATGATCTAAACTCGAAGAAAACATGGATGAATAACCAGTATCAAACACTTTTCTGGAAAGAACTCTGACGATAGGTAGCAAACATCCCAAATACCTAAAACAGCAAACCATAAGCAGATAATCACTGAAACTAAAATAATGCCCCTACTGGGCTCATACTGGCAGCATAACAACTGAACATTCAAGAACCAGGATGATATCAGGCTTAGAATGAAAACAACCAAATTCTAGCAGAAGAATTGGGCAGCACTCTGGGAAGGCAACAGAACTAGGCCAAAGGGACCGATTTGATCTAGAATTCTAAAGGAAAATGGGCAGCACTCCGGTAAAAAAGCAAAACTAGCTCATGCGGGTCTAACAAAGGTTCGAAGAAAGCGAGCCTAAACCAAAACGAGGGATAAAACCAACAACCCAAGAAGAACCCAAAAGAGAGAGAGAACTATCCTAGAGGCTTTAAACAAAACACATGCATGACCCCGAGAAGAAAACTACATTGTGGAAACCAAACAAGGTGAAGAACAAAACCCAGGTAAAAACTCGAAGAAAAACTAACCTCAACAACAAGGGATATTAGAAAAACCCAGGCCGAAACCCAGAGAAGGAACTAGCTTAAATTGAACAAGTAATTCTAACAAACGCAAACAAAACATACAATTAACAAAACACATAATCCTACTGGGTTAGCAGCACCTAATGGGGGGGTTCTAAGCTACTATATGCAAAGAGGCCAGTTTTGGTCAACACTCAGGGTACCTTCTGAATAGAGTCGGGTATATACCTCCCATGTCTGGTGTGGTGCAGGACATGGTCAAATAGTACGTTCAAACTTTTTTACTGCACTTATGAATGCGTACAGTTAGTAAGGCTTGCCCGTCTTCCCAATAATTTCTGAAACTAATGAACGTTTGGGGCATCAAGTCAACTAGGCAATGGGGTTAAGAACAATGCATATGCATGCGAGAATGCAAAGAACCAATGATGTTTTTAAGTCTAGCTCTCTTAATTGATTTTGTAAACCTGTCCCCAGCAGAGTTGCCAGAAAATACTATGGCGCCGGGATTTTGGAATTGTTGGTAGTTCAAAATTAAGGGAATTCAAAGGATGTTTGAAAAATATTTTAACATCTTGAAAGCGAAATTTTGAAAATTCCATTTTTGTTGAAAATAGAGTTGCCACTTAGTTTTTGAGAAAAATAAAAAAAAAAAACAAAAAATGCTACAGATCTTTAAAACGTTTAACCGGAGAAAAAAGATTCGAGGGCTAAGGTACAAATCGGGGAAGGTGTTAGGCACCGTTCGCCCAACCGTAAGGTTGGCCTCTACTAATCATCATTGATTTTTAATAAGATTTCTCAAATGCATGCAAATATAGAAAATAGAGGCAAAGAAAGAATATCCAAAATTAAATATAAAAAATACATAACATATGTATATAAAACGCCAAAATAAAGTAAATAAAGAATAAAATCGTAAGTCATATGGCATGTAATTTCTAACTACAAGATACATGGACCAAACCCGCATGCAATATCATCAAAACAACTTAAACTAACATGATTCAAAATAGAAGAACAAGAATATGCTAAAAGAAAAATGAAATAAAAGAAAAATTTACAGAAGAAAATTAAGCCAAAATAAAATGCTAGAAAATGCTATTAAATTAATAAAATAAAAAAAAACTTAACTATTTATATTTTATACTTTAAATAAAACAAAAGAGAAAAAAAGAAAAAGAAATGAAATGAACAAGAGAGGTTACACTACTATTAAAAGATAAAATTACACTAGCATTTAAAAGGTGAAAACTAACATAAAAGGCTTTTTGTGATTTTTGAGGTTAACAAAATAAATAAATAAAGAAGAAAGAGAAAATAAATACTATGAAAGAAAAATTAAGCTAACGTTAAACGAAAAATAAAAGGAAAAGAAATATAGCATTAAAAGAAAAAAAGAAATATTAGCAAAAAAAAATTAAACTAACATTAAAAGAAAAATAAAAGAAAAATAAAATAGAACATTAAAAGAAAAATAAAGCTAACATTAAGAGGAAATGAAATACTAGCATTAAATAGGTGTTATATTGACAATTACAACCATGTGTATGTAACCGTTTGAGTTATAATCATAACGACATCATTTAGTCGTATTGGTAAATTGTGTTAGCACTATTCGATAATTTAATAAGTTTAATGTAAGTAAGCAGATAAACTAAACAAGCTAACAATAACTATTTTACCAAATTAAACATATTCAATATAAACCAAATGAATTCTAATGATTAAAACAACTATATAAGCAATGTAATAGATGAAACAATCAAATTAACCCGGTCACTTCAAAGAGGTAGAAAATGGAGCTCGAATGATCGGGGATCGAAACAAAGTACCTGGATCGCTAGTCAATCCTCTAGTCGGGGAATGGTGATGGACGATCTAATCCTCAAGCGATGATCCAAATTAGGGTTTCAGGATCACGGTATCAAGGGTTCGATTCTTGGTACTTCGATAAAGTTTCGGCGTCGGGGCTCAAACTTGCTCAGTGACTCGACAGAGCTTCTCTCTCTTAAACTTCTGTCTTAAAAATGTACCAGGAGGTACGGTATTTATAGAATTCTTCAACTAATGAGATCCTGACACGTTCTGGAACACGTCAGGCCATTTGGAGTTAGCAGTCGCCGGGTTCAGAGTAGACGGTCGCCACAACAAAAGAAGCTTCTGAGGGTTTCTACTTGTAGTTGCCACAATGAACATGGCAGTCGCCAAGCTTCAGTATGGCGGTCGTTGCCTTAGGCTAGGGTTTCCAAAAGGTTCTACTGGCGGTTGCCACAATGAACATGGCGGTCGCCACAAAAAGGTGAAGCTTCTAAGAGGTTCTATTGGCGGTCGCCACAATGATCATGGTGGTTCAAGATGATTTCATTGGTTTGAAGGTTTTGATCATTAGGTTCAAATACCGAGCTTGGATCATTTCCTGAGGATTGTACTGAGGCACCATTCCAACTGTTTTCATCATTGGATTCACCTTAGATTGGGTGGGGTCAAATTGGGGTGTTTACACTTCCCACGGTTAGGGCAACACACTATGAAATTAAGTCCAATATAATTCAATGCTACCATCTTTCTATGGACTTAGTAATGAGGACCCGTATAAGCACATTGACAAATTCCTTGATATATGATCAACGGTTAAAATAAATAATTTTTCAGATGAAGCCCTAAAAATGAAACTGTTCCCTTTTTTCCTAAAAGACAAAGCCAAACACTAGTTTAACTCCTTAAAATCAAACACAATCACATCTTGGGCCCAATTACAACAACAATTCCTCAAAATGTCCTAATAGGTAAGATCAACCAAATCAGACGCGTTATTACAAGTTTCACCCAACTCGATGGTGAGACCTCCATGAGACCTAAGAAAGACTTAAGGACCTCATTAGAGCATGTTCCCACCATCAAGTACCTATGTGGCAGTTAATCCAATGTTTTTATGATGGGTTGACACCTCAACACCGTTAATTTGTTGATGCCTCTTGTGGTGGTACATTTATGCTAAAAACGAGACCGCAGGCTTGAATCTTTTTGAGAATTTGAGTGAAAACTCACAACAATACACCTCGGCATCCCATACCGACAGATCCATTGCCTCATCCTCTTAGAAAATTCAAGGCATTTACGAGGTCACTCAACCTTCCGATCTATCTAACCAAGTGGCGATACTAACCTAAAAAATAAACCAACTTTTATTCAGTGGTCTAAATTCTACACCTTCTATCCCACTGCCCACTTTCCAAGATGCATGCATATTGTGTGTTAGCCTGGCCTACTATGTTACCGAATGCCCAGCCACTGCACAGTGCCCCAAGTTGTGCAAGAATAAGTCAATATGGCACAAGGTTTCTCTCAACTGGGTAATGACCCATTCTCAAACACTTACAACCCGAGATTGAGAAATCATCCCAATTTCTTCTTGTAGCAACCCACTCCAGATAATCTGCCAGCTCCACCACCTAGGCCCACATACCCTAACAGGTTCAATCCTTAAGCTTACTAACCTCCTATCCCACAACAAGCTCCTTCAGCCTCTCCTCGGAACTTAGCTTTTGAGGAGCAGTTTTTGCATGCCTTGCAAGGACTAGAGGAAAAATCTCAGCTTCTTCACTCACACTCTCAGTCCATTACCAAAGTAAAGACCCAAGTCGGGCAGCTAGCCACTGCCATTAATCACCGAGAGGGGGGCAAACTACCAAGTCAGCCGATGAGTAATCCCAAGGGTCAATATGTAGTTGAGAATCGACAAGTTGTGAATATCCATCATGAGCAAGTGAATGCAATTTTAACCCTTAGGAACAGAATGGAAGTTGAGACTCATACTAAAAATCCAGTAGCACCCTCAGCTCTTAGAGACCCAGAGTCATCTGATGGCTTCAATACAAACCCTCTTGCCCCATCTCATGTGTCTCCAGCACCCTTTGCTGCATCTGCCCCATTTTTGCCTTCTCTTTTACCTCTATGAATAGCTCCACTGGGACTTAGAGTGCCTTTCTCTTATCGTCTTAACTCACCTTCCCCTTTTGCAAAGAAGGGAGCAACTATGAAAAATATTATGGACGTGTTTAAGCAAGTCAAGATCAACCACTCTCTCTTTTGGATTCTATAAAGCAAGTTACGTACTATGCCAAGTTTTTTAAGGACCTTAGTACCCAGAAGCGAAAGTCAATACGACACAAGGAATTACTGAGCAGGTAAGCTCCATTCCCACGCACAATACTTTCCATAAGCACAAGGACCCTGGTGCTCCTACTATCTCGTGTGTCATTGAAAATCATTCAATCGATAGAGCACTCCTTGATCTAGGAGCTAGTGTCAATATACTCGTTTACTTAATATATGAAGAACTTAGTTTGAGATATTTGAACCCCACACCAATCACCCTCCAACTGGCTGATAGATCTATCAAGATGCCACGGGGTATAATAGAGGACGTCCTTGTCCAGGTTGATAGGTTCTTGCTCCCAGTTGGCTTTATTGTCCTTGATATAGAGTCAGTACACAACCCAAAAATGCAAATTCCTCTCATCTTGGGTCGACCCTTTTTAGCTACGATCAATGCTTGTATTAATTATAGGACTAGGGTAATGGATGTATCCTTCGGTAACATGTACTGTAGGGACTCGGTCCCTTAATATTTCCTAGTATTAATGAAAATGAGTAGGTTATGCTCGGTCAGAATCGTTAAATGTGCAGATCATGCGTAAGAATTAAAACTTTAGCCTGTATATGTTTGTTAACAGTGGTTAAATGTTGGGTAATGCATGAGAACGTTGTTGTGAGGTATTTGGCTTATGTTTTGGTTCAGTTATAGCATCCTTGGTTCGGGTTTTCAACCCAGTGTGACTACTCAACCAGAGGGTAGACCGCTCAAGTGAACATGTGGTAGAGAGTTTCTGGGCTTGAGTACCGCTCGAGTAGTGGGAAATCTACTCAAGCGGACTGTCAGCGTACAACTTATAAGTTTCGGGTTTTAACATTTCATATTCATTCTTTCCATCTCTCTCTCTCTCTCTCTCTCTCTAAACTGGTGTTCTAAGCCCTAGAACACCTCTTGGCACCCCTTTAAGCCTCTCATTGCTCCTCTTGGAGTGATTCCTTGTTTTTCTCTCGGTGTAATACCCATTGGAGGCTCCCTTCTCACCCTTAGATTGGAGATTCATGTGGTTGGAGGCTCCCTTCTCACCCTTAGACTTATGTGTGCATCCCTCATAACCATCCTCACATGTCATGCATACTTTCGTTGTTAATCTTTTTCCTACAAGTTTCGGCTCATGTTGTTTAACAACATATCAGGTGATAGCTGGAAGAAGAGATTGGAGTAAGATGATGGTTGCTGGACCCTTTTTGAATAACTGATAGAATTACACTTGCTTGGTAGCATATTTTTGGAAAACGAAATTGTAAAGATGTAACTCTTATTTTCTTTTGGAGTACTTCGATTACTGTATCTTAGGTTAGAACACTTGTGTTGTAAGGCTCTAAGGCTATATATTCATGTTATGTATGCATGTGAGGACATTTTGTTCGTTTGATGGGTTGAAAGTTTTACTCTTTAAATGACGTATCTTGATATGGAAGTTTGATTTTGGGTTCTTAGGTGAAAATGTGGTTGTTTCATTCTCAAATGCACATTTGATTTCTAAAGTTTGTTTACTAAAAACCATGTTCAAAGAATGAGAAAAATGGATGATTTTTCAACGCTTAAAAAAAATTTAAACTTTTGAACAGTGAACTCTCGGGTGCCCCACCGCTCGAGCGGACTCCGTTGGGTGGTGTTTTATTAAAAATTATTTTTGATCAAGGTTTATCATAAATGTTTTTGGGCTATCCTTTGGGGTATAATTTGACTGTCTCAACGGGTCATTCACAAAAGGAAATGGTCTTTTTTTTGTATTTTCTAAAATTTTACTTGGGTTTTATTATTTTCAAATCGGGACGTTACAGATTGGTATCAAAATTTTAGGTTCGAATACCTAGAAACCGCGAGAGTGGTTGATCCATTGTGTGAGAGCTTGCATTGGTTGTGACATTCATGACTTGGTGTGCTAGCATGAAATATCTTGAGTATAACTTCACATCTACATGCTATGTGGTATTTGGGCATGGAGGTTGGACTCTTAGGATGATGTGTCTTGCCTTTGGGTGACCAATTGACTAGTTTGGGGTTCGAGTTAAAAAGGCGTTTGGCTGACGTCCGTTTTAAATAGAAATCCAAACGATTTAGCCAGAATGACGTGTCATTCTGATTAGTTCTCCTCGATATGTGCTGCATAAGGTGCGTTGATACGACGATATGTCTTATGTGGTATCTTATGGTAGGGCGGTGTTACCTATCAGAGATGATTTGTTGTAAGCTTATTTTTGATATATCTCCTTGTTCCTTCTTATTCTTCGAGTGATGTTACCGAGACGTGGTAGGGGCCGAGGTCATGCATATGCCTAGGTTTCAGAAGAAGGGGATGGTCATGCCGCGCAAGAACAAGTGGGAAGTATTAATGTTGTTTAGGAGATGCTTTCTACGAGACGACTAGGGCTGGAGCATGGGCTTTCGAGTCAAGGGCCTCTGTGGCAATGAGAGAATTCCAGTGGTTGGATCCTCCAACCTTCTCTGGGGAGCCGAACCCCAAAGTTGCTACCAAGTGATTGGAAGTGACCACGACAATCTTAGACACCCTAGAGATCGGGGAGGATGAATTGCGTGTTGGGTTGGCGGCGTTCCAACTTCGGGAGGATGCGAGAGAGTGGTGAAAGTTTGCTAAGACCACTGTAGATGGGACGTGGGCCGCTTTTACAAGCGTCTTTTTAGAAAAGTACTTTTTGGGTTTGTCAAGAGATATGTATCAGAAAGAGTTTCTCTCCCTTATTTAGGGAAATCTCACCACGGTCCAGTACGAGGCCAAGTTCACGAATCTGCCGTGCTTTGCACTTGAGATGGTTTCAATGGAGGAGTTGCGCACCAAGCGATTTGAAAGGGGTCTTTGACCTTCGATTAAAGATAGGATTGCAGCATTGGGTTTTTAGTTCTACAGAGAGATTGTGGAAGTCGTTATCCGAGTAGAGAATGTAATGGCGAAGAGCTGTAAGATTAGGGAGAGCATGTCTCATCAAGGGGCTTCCGGTGCTCAGTCTGAAAGGCACCAGGTGATGAGGCAGAAATCAGGGGAATCGGGTTCTTATCCCATGGGATCTCAACCACAGCTACGGTCGGCACCCACACCATCTACGGGTTCATCTAGGCGTTCTGAACGTCTGGAGGTGGAATGCTACATGTGCAAGCAACCAGGACACCATGCTAGAGACTGTACACAAAGAGGAAAACAGCAGGACCAGAGCCAGACTCATGGGAGGACCCCATTTTTCTATTTTCAGTGTGGCCAAAGGTGATGCTGGGATTTAGGGTTTTGGTTAAAAAAGAAGGGAATTCAAGAAATGTTTAGAAAATACTTTAACACCTTGAAAACTACATTTAAAAAACCCTTTTCGAAAAATGGAGTCGCCACTTGGTTTTTGAGAAAAACTAAGAAAAATAAAATGAGTCACTGATCTTTAAAATGATTACTAAAGAAAACAAGAGTATGAGGGCTAAGGTACGAACTGGAAAAGGTGCTAGACACCCCGTTCGCCCAACCGTGAGGTTGGCATTTACTAATCATCATTAGTTCGTAATTAGATTCCTCAAATACATGCAAATACAAAAGATGGAGGCAAAGAGAGAACATCCAAAATCAAGTAAGGAAAATATATAACATGTGTATATAGAACGCCAAATGAAACAAGTAGCAAAAGAAAATCTTAAATTCTACGGTATGTAATTTCTAACTAAATGATACATGGAGTAAACCCGCATGCAATATTACCAAATAACCTAAACTAACATAAGCATGATGTGGTATTAAATCGAAAGAAATATAGTCTCAAAATCCTCTAAATTCTAATCATACCAAAAATTCATTATGAACACGAATTGCATATTGCCAAATATCCTGAATTATACTAAACATGATTTCAAATCAAACAAACAAATCATGCTTCAAAATTTCTCCAACTTTAATCAAATGTGAATTACATGCTAATTATCAATAAAATCTAAAAGCAACAAAAGATAAAAGTTAAGCTATTAAAACAATGAACATCACATAAAGAACATCATAATCATTTTCTAAATATAAAATACGGATGCAATATTAACAATTACAACTGTTTGAATGTGAGTACACCAAATGCGACAACTATCACATTGTAGATCACAATTGCCAGACATGTTAGGCACTATTTTGATGAATTCAATGAGCTAAGTGTGAATGTGCAATATGGATAAAGTAAAAACTAAAACCTTTTTTATAACAAACATGAATTTAGCTAAACTTAACTAAACTAAGCATGCTTATCACAACTAGCTAAATACTTATAATCTAATAAAATAAAAATGAGACAATTGAATCAACTACATAAATGACATGAATCAGGCATACGGAATAAAGTACTGAAACTAAACCAATTACTCCAAGAGAGAGGAAATGAAGAAAGAAGTATCGAGAATCTATACAAAATACCTGAATCGCTACTATCTAGGTGAATCCTCAAGTCAGGGAGTAGTGATCAATGATCCAATTCTCGAAAAATTTTCCAATTCTGGTAAATAGATGGGTCAAGAATCTAGCCAAGTGTCGATGGTCGTCCTCTCAGTACTTCAGCAGAATATCGGTATTAGAATTCTCTTGCTTTTTGACCCGTCAAAGATTCGATATTAAAAATAGTCCTCTCAAAATTGTACCAGAGGTATGGTATTTATTGAGTTCATTAACCAATGAGATGTTGGCACGTTTTGGGACATGATAGGATTTTTGGAATTGGCGGTCGCCAGGTCTGGAGTTTGCGGTCGCCACAATAAATCAAGTTCCAATGGTTTCTTCTGGCGGTCGCCACAATGAAGTTGGCGACCCCAAGTTCAAAGCTGGTGGTCGCTACCTTTGCTAGAGTTTTGAAGAGGTACATATGGTGGTTACCACAATGAAGTTGGCGTCCCCAAGGTTCAAAGATGGCGGCTCAAAGGTTGGCCACAGTGGGTTCACTAGTTTGAAGAATTTGATTATTTAGTTTGGATACTGAGCTTGGATTGTTTCTCGAGGATCATTCTAAAGCACTATTCTACTTGATTTCGTCATCAAAAACACCCGAACCAACCTAAGATTAAGCGGGGTCAAATTGGGATGTCTATAGTTGTCCCTCTTTGCTATAACTTGCATAGCAATGCGTGATGCGAGTTATATCAAAGATCTAGAGATAACATCCATTTGACCGAGCCATCAATCTTAGGCCCCAAATACATAAGCATGCATAAATGTTGGTTGTACTCGAATTTTTATCGAGCTACCTACGTACTCCTTTGCTAGGAATCAAACCAAAATGTAGTTCCTGGAGCAAATACACAGATGCAAGATACTAAACATGATGCAGATATTGGTATGATATAAGCACTAGTATGATCAAACAACACCCTAACGATCGAGTCAAAATCTAAAGGGGACATAATCAATCAAACAAGTTAAAGATCGAGTCAAGATCTAAGAACTCAGTTGAGGATAAAATAATTAAAAAGATCGAGTCAAGATCTTAGAAATTAGCTTAACCAAGAAAGCAACAACGAATTAACTAGGTCGAGTCAAGACTTAAAAATTCATAACGTTAACGAGATAAAAAAATAATTAAAAAGTCGAGTCAAGACTTTAAAATTAAATTTATTGGGAGAAAATCACAAATTAATAGGTCGAGTCAAAACCGTAAAATTCGGGACGAAAACGGAATAAAAATAATTAAAAAATCGAGTCAAGATTTTAAAATTAAATTTATTGGGAGAAAATCACAAATTAAAAGATTGAGTCAAGACCTAAAAATTTGGGACGAAAACGGGATAAAAATAATTAAAAAGTTGAGTCAAGAATTTAAAATTAATTTTATGGGGAGAAAGCACCACATATAACATAACTAAAACAAGACAAGCTTTAAAAATTATTTTTAAGGAAAACAACACATAAGACAAAATACGGTTTTAAAATTATTTTTAAGGAAAACAACACAAGGCAAAACAAGATTTAAAAATTATTTTTAAACAACACATAAGCCCTAAACAGCCCCCAAGGACTAATAAAAACCCCAAAATGCCATCATTACAAAAAAACACGTGCCCGCCAACTTCGACGTCAGCGGTCACTGGGTCCAATGTTCAAAAAAGGTGACACGGCCATTGACAACCTAGCGGTTGTGTTTCAAACTGACATGGCGGTTACAACCTGGCGCTTCACAAACCTTGCAGTCGTGCACTTCGAAAGTGGCGACCGATATAACCGAGGGCCAACAAGGCTTCCAGGACGTGCGGGTTAGGCCCATTCACACCCTCTGCTCTCTCTCTACCCTTGGACGAGGCGATGACATCTTCGGGATACTACAAGGTCCCTCTGCTGGTGAGAGTTCTTCTATGGGCGCCCTTGGTAGCATGAGTTCTAGTGTTCCTCCTAGCAGGGTCACGACCACTTTGCCTTCCACTACACTGGGGACGATGGATGCCTTAACTCATGGGGCAGAGCGGGCTTTTCGTCAGGATGCTAGGAGGAGACACACACTGCTGCCGTGGCACAAGCAGTAATTGAGCAGGCAGATGCGGATCAGGCGGCAGCAGACGAGGCTGAGGTGGCATGTTTCTTAGATCCACACGCCGGTGAGGGTATTCCTACACCCTTCGACCCACTCACTTATGCTCCTCCACCCCATCGTCTGAGCTCGAGCGGGATGAGGCGGTACGAGCCTCCAGTCACTGTAGTTGCTAACAACCTGCTTCTTCGTGAGCTCGAGCAACATCTTTCATTCCAGTGCCCTTCGATAGGTTCTCATGTCTCTTCCTTCAATATCGAAGCATGTTTTACCTTTATCGTCTTGAACATAGATGCATGTCAAGGATCCCCTGTGACTTGTTATGTGTACATATTTGATTTGAAAATTGCCTCATTTGAACATGCGCTATCAAGATCTGTTAATGAACTGGACATTAAAATATGTAACATATATGAAAAGGACGAACCTGGACGTCGAACTAAAAACTAGATAGGTACCTGTGCAATTTGGAGAATCTAGACAAAACGTAGGGACACTAGGATTAGGGTTTTGATGCAAACAAGGGGTATTTTTTCATTTTTAGAAAATCACAAAATCTAAGGGGAATTTTTTTTATTTTTTTTTGAAAATCACATAATCTAAGGGGGTGGGGGTTTTTTTATTTTTTATTTTGAAAAGAACCAAAGGATCATCACACGCACACAAACCTAGGGTTGAAAGATTTGCCTAGCGCACTAGGACATAAGGTGCCTAGTCTTCTAGGGCTTGAAAGAACCGAAGGGTCATCACACACACACGAACCTAGGGTTGAAAGATTTTTCTGGATCACCAGGGCTTAGGGTGCCTAGTCTTCTAGGATTTGAAATAACCAAAGGATCGTCACATACACACGAACCTAGGGTTAAAAGATTTGCCTAGCGTACTAGGGCTTAGGGTGCCTAGTCTTCTAGGACTTGAAAGAACCGAAGGTTCATCACACACACACGAACCTAGGGTTGAAAGATTTACCTGGCTCACCTAGGCTTAGGGTGCCTAGTCTTCTAGGGCTTAAAAGAATCAAAGGGTTGTCACACACTAACGAACCTGGGGTTGAAATATTTGCCTAGCTCACCAGGGCTTAGGGTGCCTAGTCTTCTAGGACTTTAAGGAACCGAAGGATCGTCACACACACACGTACCTAGGGTTGAAAGATTTTCCTGGCTCACCAAGGCTTAGGGTGCCTTGTCTTCTAGGGTTTAAAAGAACCGAAGGGTCGTCACACACATACAAACCTATGGTTAAAAGATTTGCATGGCTCATCAGGGCTTAGGATGCCTAGTCTTATAGGGCTTAAAAGAACCGAGGGGTCGTCACACACACATGAACTTAGGGTTTGAAATATTTGCCTGGCACACCAGGGCTTAGGGTGCCTAGTCTTCTAGGGCTTGAAAGAACCGAAGAATCATCACACACACACAAACCTAGGGTTGAAAGATTTGTCTGGCGTACTAGGGCTTAGGGTGCCTAGTCTTCTAGGGCTTGCAAGAACCAAAGGATCGTCACACACATATGAACTTAGGGTTTTCTTATTGCTTTCCTTATCCTTTCATATTTTCTGCATTCCACCTAATTTGGCTGCTCATATTATATACTCTGATCATCTTGTTCTTTTCAAGTTGGTCAGTATGTTCAAGTATTCGGCGGTTCTACTTTTGGCGACGTGCTAGAGTGGTGTGACGCCTTTCTTGTTCCTAGTCGGGCCTTTATCGATGCCTCTAGCTTTGTTTGATTCATACCATTGCTGGGTAGGATTAGTAATGATCGGGTCTGGCTGAGTGTTTTCTCAGAGAGGTGGTGGGATACCACCAACACCTTTCATTTCACCACCTTCGAGGTCACACTGACGCTGCTCAACTTCGCTATGATCACCGACATCAAAGTTAGAGGTGCCCCCATTCCATTTGACCCTGACATCACTCGCTCTATCGAGGCTCTAACATACCTTTTGGGCACTGTACCAGTTTACATAAATCGAGACCAAGTCAGGTACACTTGGTTTCACAAGCATTTTTGTCATTTTTAGTGTACCGAGCCCCGCCATTACGAGTGGGTTGCTCGCGCCTTCTTATTGTATATGTTCGGTACCTCCTTATTTTTTAACAAGGAGAATACCGTATGAGAGTGTAATGTGATCCCAAGAGGAGGAGTGAATTGGATATTTAAAAATTTCTTTTAAGATATTTAATTTAAAACATGCAATATATATTCTCTTGATCTTATGTGGATAAGCAAATATTCAAACAAATGTAAATATAAAGAG